>JARHVA010011734.1:0-30283 GCA_037957365.1 Torreya grandis | reverse complement strand
ATAGCAAAACTTCAATACTAACTCTTGTGTATAATTATCAGGCATGTATATGCAATGGACATGGGTTGAATGTCCTCATTGGAGGTTATTGGCTGAGTTGAAGAGTTGGTAGAGTTTTTTAAAGTTTCCCCATGCATTATTGATATTTATAGAGGTCTAATATCTTATTTTCACTTCAAAATATCTTTAATAATAAGTATTTTATATATATGTGAGGGCCACTATGGTGAACACTATATGTGATCCAATTGTTTATGCAAAGCCTTTGAATACATCTCAAGAACATGGAAATAGGTTTTGAATTGATAAAAGATCATCATCATGCCCTTTTGAATAAGCTTTTTTTAGACATCCATGATAGTATTAAAGGCTTATAAACCATCCTTCTCACCTTCAAACTCACTCAACTAATTTTAGTAGAGTTTAATGTCTTTTTCAAAAATTAAGCTTTCTTGGAGATGCATAGGTTTCATCTTTTAGTTGTATATGCTTCATTTCCACCTCGAAAGTGTCATTTTTTCTTAGGTATATTTGTTAGTGTCTAAAATATTCATAAGGTTTTCCAAGGAAGGGTCCCCACACTCCATGTCACTCCATTTTCATACTTATGTCATTTCACATGTCTTCTACTACCATTCATACCATGTCAACCCTATTTTCATGTCCCACACTCTATATCTCTCCACTATCATCCTCCTCCATACATACACCCTTCAATCCAATTCTAGATCATACCAAAAATCCTTCATACCCATTTGAACCCTTAAGATAAATGAAACCATATAATGTTGGACCTATATCATCATATACCTAACTAAGGAGGTAGATATCCACCTACAATCATCACTTTTACGCCTATTATAGTAGAGTATTCAAAGGGAACTATGTAGACCATTAAAAGGCATGATTATTGGTGTGATTATCATAGGATGTGCATATTAAAGAGGTGAATTAATATTTGGGTATGTTAAAGGAGTTCTAGTGACTACATATCACCTTCCTCTCATACAAACATGGTGCCTAAGCCTCTGTACACAATTAACACATATGAATGTGTACTTACAATAGTGTTAATGGATATTAAGAACCATATTTTATTATGGTAAAAAGGAATAAATCATACAAGGGTGAATAGGGTTCATAATAAAAGCAAGTTCAAGTTTGATGGTCATCACATTTAATAAGGTAAAGAAACATCAACACAAGCTTTAAAACACATACATACTCAGAAATGAGCCCTAAGCTTTAGAAGGATAGTGTATACAATCAGAGAGAGAGAGAGAGAGAGAGAGAGAGAGAGAGAGAGAGAGAGAGAGAGAGAGAGAGAGAGAGAGAGAGAGAGAGAGAGAGAGAGAGAGAGAGAGAGAGAGTTATAAAGTCACAATATGATATTATATTCATCCCTAAGATATTTTATGGACACTCCATTATCACAAATACCTCAAGAAATGATGAGAGGGCCATATTTATAATTTCATGCTAAAAGATAGTTAAAATGTAGTTTACTACTAGTCTTAGCCAAAATAATAGTCTGATGCATTTATAGGCATGAAAAAGTATCAAAATTTAGTAAAATGGTAATAATTACCAATTAAAGGTATCCATACCTCTATTTAGGATATAAAAATGGTAAGTTTACCCACTATTTTATCTCAAAGTAAGCTGATAGTTGGTTCTATGGGTTGAAGGGTAGATCCATGCCATAAAGGTTTTGTAGATAGTTTAGGATCTATATAATATTTTTAGAGTAGTGAAACAAGATGGTAAGGTTCCTTAAACATCCTTAAAATGGGTTAGAATTCATAGTTACATTAGGTGCCCTTGGAGGTATGCCAATACAAATAAGTACATAAGCCTGATCATAGACCCTACTACCATTTTAAGGTTCCTCCAAGCTCTTAAAACAAGTTAAATGGTCAATTAAGGGTGTATGAATATGTTTAATACCCTGATAAGGAGGTTTCAAGTGTAAATAATTAAAAAAAAAGTCAAAGTGGTTTTTAAAACCTTATTTGAGGCACTCACCCTAGACACAGTCAACCCAAAAGCCAACTTCAAGTGCTTACCCAATTCATCACATAGATGCTCAGGGAAAAATATCTTAGGGAAATTTAAGTATACATATGTACTAAATATTATTTAGAAATTATGGGCTAACCTCTATGAATGATCCTTAAGAAAATAACTAGTCAGAATTGGTTTGCAAACAATCTTAGTGCCACCTTTCAACATTCCTATCTCCACACACCCTTTGCATGGAAACCTAGGCCATTCATGGAATATGAGGAGGTAATTAAATTATATACTCATGGAATTAATTCCTATTTTTTATGTCCATATGATATGAACCATCATTAAGATGGTAGACATCTCAAACCATGCATAAACCCTAAATGTGACTCGATGGTGGAGTTTAGCCTTAAAACCCATCTAGATGAGGTGGTTTTACCATGAAATTACCTTTAATATCTCCTCAATCCTTATAATCATCACATTGACTCACTAGTTGGCATGTGCAAGAGTCAAACTATATAGAAAAAAACCATAAGTGTTAGTTAAAGCACAAGATCAAGGAGATGGGGAGTGTTTTTGTATAAAATGAAGTCAAGGAGGGAGAATTAGTCCTTAAAAATCTAAAAAAGTCCTATAGTAGTCATTAAAGTGACATACATTATTTTTTCTATATGTAAAAAATCACATGTATTAGAATTCATGGCTTTATGAATCTAAAGGGGGTCAAAAGGCTTGATCAAGCAAGTGATAATACTTGAGGTATTGAGATAGTATTTAGGTTGGAAATAATGTACGAGTACCCTTCAACCCTAGGTTTTGAACCAAAATTCATGATCCAAGTCTGTAAATAGACTAATCCACCATCTCCACTATGACTATGTCACCAAAAGGTGGAGAAGAGGAATATTAAAGTATAAATAACACTTAAAACCTTAAGTGGAGGGTCCATAATTATGTTTGGAAATCTCCTTATCAATTTAGATCCCAAGAAAATCCCCTATAGTTAGTCATTTTTACTTGTAAACATCTAAAACCTGCTCAAAAGGTAATGCTTCTCATTATAAGAGCATTATCAAATGTTCATGATAGATTTGATAATATACATGGGGATATAAAAACTTAAAGGAATGTTGGGAGGTCTATTGAATTTAATTTTGTATAATTGGTTTAGAGATTCAAGCCCTAGTCTCTATGAACCATACCTAAGACCCCCAAGCACTCATAAATCCACCTTAAACCCTAATAGTGACTCGACTAGGAAGATTTAATGAAAAACATATTCAAACACTTAGGAATTGCTTGAAAAATACCTAGATAATGTTTCCATCTTATAAGGTCTCATAACCATGTCACTTGATGGTATGGAGGGTATACATACACCTCCTGAAAGTGTAAATTTATAGGGTTTTAGGTATAAAATGTGTTACATAGTCTAATCAAGAGTTTTAAACAATGCTAAAGGCAAGTTCAAGGATTTTTTTACTTATACAACACTATAATTATTAATGAGAGTTCTTTAAGGTGTCTCTATTATCCCTTCTAAGTAGCTAGTTTGTGAAGCTAGTTTGAGTAGTTTAGTCATACAAGGCAAATGAGTTGTAGATGAATGATAGTTGGGAAGACCTAAGTGTATATGAAGGGAGTTAATAAAAAAATATTTAATGTATTATCCAATTACTTGAAGGCCTATTTAAACTATTCTAATCACCTAAGAAGCAGATGAGTAGAAAGATGAAGAACAAGTAGAATAAACCTAATTAACTTGCAAGTAGAAGAGTCTAGTAGGCATAAAATGGTGTTGCGGCATTGATAAATAATTTTTAAGTATTTTTAACTATCATATAGGTGATAATATCCAAAATTTAATACCATTATGATAATTTATAATTATTTTCAAGGATAATTTTATAGGCACATCGAAGGAAAAGTTGTTCAACACCTCTTGGAGGCTGATCCACACCCCTTTTGTGTTATTTAACTAAAATTAGAGGGAATATTGGGCCATTTTGAGCATGGTTAAGGATTTTATGAATTAAAATATGGGATTTACAGCCTCCATACCTTCTCTTAATTCCAAATTAGACTCATTTAAGAAGTGTTAATGCATGAAAAGGGTGAATATGCCTATTGTAATTGCCATATGCCATATTGGCATCATTAATGTCCTCTCCCACACATGGAATCCTATATATATCTCTAAAAAATTCTATTTAAGTAGGCATATATATATTTATTTTTCATCCATTATCTGGGTGTAGCAAAGCTATACCAAAATTGCGTTGTACTCCTTTGAATCAATAGAAAAATACTTGCAAATTTTTTATTGAATGCTAGTGTGCTTCATGAGAGTTGATTTGCAAAATTTATGAATGATGTTATAATTTTTATGTCCATTAATGAACCTAAATTCATTTATTAGTCTATTTTAGGTTGAATTAATTTTTTTCAAGTAGAGGTGTTCTTTTAGTGTCATAAACCACTAGTATCTTGTGTAGATATAGGCATTTGCCTTTCAAGTTACAAAACTCTTACTCAACCTCCATATGAAACATTAATGATTATACCATTATTTTTATTAGTTTCATTAACTTAATCAAAGTATATATTAATATTAGATCTTTAATCATTGGTGCATCACCACTTTAGTATAGGTTCTTTTACCAGTTTTCATCCCTTTCCCATTTTCATTTCAATAAGATTAGGTCTAAGAGAGAGTTGAAGTAAAAAATTAGGGGAGTTAAACCCATAAAAACTAAAGGTTTGACCTAAATATTAGTTATCCCATAGCCTATAGGTCACTCTAATATTAGAATAATTTTGAGGTGGATGTGAATAGTCTTCCTTAGCAAGAGTACAACCTAGTTACCTAACACTAGGATTATCTATAACGAGTGGAACATAGATAAATAGTTATGAGTTTATTATTTGGAATAAAAATATAGATAGAATGTTAAATATTAATGGTGTTATTAATTGGTTAAAAATTATGTCTTGAAAAAATTATCTTTGGTATTAGTAGTTGAGAAATCCACCTACTATAAACATTCCTTATAATTAGACCATCTAATTAAAGAAGAGTTTTAATAAAGCTTAGTTATCTTTTTTAACTATTTCAAAGATTTAGTCATAGGTTTAACTAGTTTTTATACACCTTAATATTGAATCACATTCATAATTATAACCTTGGGAAGGAGTCATTATGTAAAGAAATCTTTTTGGTATTATAGATTTCCTAATAAAAGATTGAGTTATTTAATTTTATATTTATGGATAACAATATATTGTTCATGATTATGTATATAATTTTAATAGTTTATGGTTTATGAATTTAATTAATCTTGGGAAAGGGTGAGTTTAAATAATACACTAAGATAAGGATTGTTATTTTGAATAATAACAGAGACAATTTATTGAATATTTGGTGTTGTGGAAAAAAGGATGTCTTGTGAAAGAATCCCCTAGCCTCTTATAGTTGAGGTTGTTACCTATTATATACATTCCCTAAAACTATTTAGTTTAATAAAATTAATGAAGTTTTATTAAGTTAAGATCTTCTATGTTAACCTTATCTAGGCTACAACCTTAGTTTGGTCGAAGGATTCTATGCCTTAGCTAATTTAAAGCCAACCTTTTAGCCTATGTAAATTATTTGAAGTTTTGTGTTTTTTCAAGTTTTGAAAGAGGGATAAGTATTTGAAAAAGACTTAGAATATTTTAAAAATAAGTTAGCCTTCAAGATTTTTTTTGAACAAGTTGTCACAAGTTTTGAATGAGTGAGAGTAGTCATAAATTTTATGTTAAAACAAAAGTTTTGAAGATGTAGAAAATATTTGTTTAAATATTTTGGTTTTCTGAAAGATTATTATGACTTTATCAAAATAAATGTCGTGAACATAAGTTTTAAAGGATTTCATGTTGAATATCATTTTTTGAGTTTTTCTTAAGCTTTTTGCATAAAACTTTGGACTTGGGTTTATTTAGCCTTTATTTTCCTTAATCTTTTTAAAGCTTATCGTAAACTTAAACTTAGTTGAATATTGATTTTTTTCCTTAGTCAAATTTTCCTTATTGACTAAATTCATATGCTTGGACTTTACCTCAGATGCCTTGTATATAGATATTTTCACAATTTTTATCTTAGTCATTTTCTTGACTTTTGGAGGGGTTTAGAGGAATCCACATATCATCATGTTACTAACCCCGAAGTGATGTTAACATGGTCTAATTTATGGTTGGTGTTAGGATAGTGAATGAGTAGGATGTTGCCACATGACATCATCTTATTGACCTATAAAATCATAGAGAAATGTATAGGGAGTGATACCTCCAAGTTAGAAAAATAGAATGATGTTATGACATGGCATGATCTTGACAACCTTCTATCTCAAAGAGGTCCATATAGAGTGTAAATCCTATAGGCAAATAGGTGAGTAGGGTGTTGGCCCATGGTAAACTTTTACTACTTAGTTGTCCCATAGACATCCATACTAAGTGTGAAGCTTGTGGACAAGGAATATTGTAGGATTATTACAAATTGCATAACCACACTCTTATATAGCCCCAAAGAATATATAATAACCTTGTATAGTGGTAGGGAAATGGATTCATGAATTTTTTGCATGTGGATTTTTGCCCAAAGTCACTTGGAAAGTGATGGGTAGCAAGACTGGCCCAAGAACTTGAAGAGAAGTTGGCATGGCCATATAGCTTACCAAATCAACCATGTGGATACTGACTACATCATTAGTGGCCAAGGTCAATTTTGATATCCATATCAATGTCATGGAATAATACCCTTGGATGTAAGCTTGTGAAAATAATTGATCAAGTGATCTTAGAGTTCAACTAGTAATTTGTTCCTAATCTTTAAGTGATGAAAATTATAGGGATTATTTAACTGCATTCAATTGGAATGATTTATGGCATGTTTTCTTATGTTTTTAGGTGTTTAGTATCAAATCTTAGTTTAAACTCTAGGAGGTCTATGGATGTTATATATGAGTTAATCACCTTTATAACTCTATTTAATCATGATTTTTGTAAATTAAGTATGGTTTTTGGTTCTTATTGCTTGCTTACTTTATTAAAATCCAAATTGTGTAGATAATATGTCACAAAAGGAAGAAATATAAGTCATAAGAAATGATGGCCACCAAGATCCTTGAGTAATTCATATAGTTTTGATACATGTATAAATTCTTGAGACACTACAAAAAGTGATGGTTGTGATAAAAGAAATGTTTTCCCAAGCTTATATGCTATAAAAGTGAGCCTCTTCACTTGAACAAGTGCATGGGTAGGTTGGGAAATCTTTATCATATTACCATTAATAGATGAGTAAGATCTAACTTTAGTAGTATTACAAGAGGAAATTTACTTAGACATGAGCTAGACCTATGAAAGATTTAAATGTAGGGACAGGAAAGACCTTGACTGATTGATTGGGAAATAATTCTTCTTGAGGTGTATGTTTTAGCTGTGGATATATTTATCATTATGCATGAGACTATCCTAAAAACACTTGATTAAGGGATACTAAATTATTGATATGGATTAGTTACAAAGACCAAATTTTTTTATAATCCATAAAACACTTATCTTTATTGTTATTTTATGAAAAATCATGGAATTCTTGTGATAAACTATTATATTTGAAATGACAATGGACCTATTTGTTAATATCCTCTTGGTAAATGATATATGTATATGTGTGTATGAACAAGTTGATTACCTATTTGAGTGTTAAGTTGGTTACATGCACTTTGATTATGGTGTTACCATGATAATGTGAAGACATGAATGTGAATGAAGTTGGATTGATATGCTTGAACTAATGCTCAGATGTTGATAAATTAAATTAATAGCTACGAAAAGGCTTTAATGAATTCTCTTTTGAAATTATGGATTCCATGTATATGTTGATTGCATATGTTTAAATTATGGGAATGATAAAGAAAGTGTCTCTTGTTATTTAGAGCATTAATACCATTTAATGAACCAGGGTATGGTGAAAATATAGTATTGAGGTTATGAATCACTATATGTATAAATCTAATATTGATTATGCTAACAATTTGAGTGATAATATTACATTTTGATTTAAAAGGTGAGATGAATCTCTTAGGAACTAATCAGAGTAGGTATATCTCCGCATAATTTTTTTTGTAAAAGAACATGCTATAGTTGAATAGATTTGGGATGTTTATTTCCTTGTTGTGCATATATAAGCATAACCTAATGGTTAATGTTGAGAATAGGTGCATATAAAATAATTAGGAGTTATTATAATTACCCTTTATTTAGGATAATTTATTTTATCTTAAGTCTCTTTTCCATGTGTGAATAATTTATATTTATGTGAAATTTTAATTCACATGAATCTGGATTCCTTGAGGTGTCACTCACCTCTTTTTTCTCCCTTAGGATTTGGGATTTACTTGTATGAGTAACTCCTTTCCCCACATGTCACACACCTCCATTATCTTTGTAAGATATCAGGACACAAGTGACACACACTTGGAGAGATTGTAAGGTCATAATGAGGTTATATGTAACTCTCATTTTCCTCTTCTAACTTGATAAAAGAGCTCTTCCTCTTCTCTTTTCTTCAATAAAAATAATTTTTTTCTCTATATTATTCTCTTGTACTTTTGATCATAATTTGTACTTGTGGAGATATTTGTTGCAATCCTTCTAATAAGATCATGTGGGTTTTTCTCTGATATGTTTAGTTTTCCACTTTAAATCTCTGGTCACTATGGTTTATTTTTGAGATGTAACTTAATTGTTTATGTATTCTTATTTTTCTCTCACTTTCATTTTGTCATTAATGATATTTCTTGGGTTAAAATCCTTTCTTGGTATTAAATATATGATCATTTTAATGACATTTTTTGAGAGTGTGCATATTTTCTAAGGAGAATTCAATTTTTTTTACAAGGGTTCTAACCCTTGCTCCACTTTTTAAAAAAATTATTTTTTTCTTATTATTTTTTAATAGTTGCTCCTAACTCTTTTTTGTAAACTTTTGTAGCCACCATATTTATATATATATATATATATATATATATATATATATATATATAGATTTAACATAAAAAAATATCAATTTTTCTAAAACAAAAAATAGAAGCTTTTTGAAAATTAATACACTTTATATATTTGGTTCATATATTATCTATTATTTATTTTAATCTTATTTTTTTTAGAGAGAACATAATATCCTAGATAGTGTACGCTCATTTTATTTATTGTTCTTATAACCAAAAATTTCGACAGATCCTTGTTTTAATTTTTGATTTTATTGTAATCTGCATAAATAAATATCTACTCATTTTTTGTGTGGAAAGCATGAGAATCATACTAAGGATGTTGCCTCATCCTCTTCATCATTTTTCTATTTAATACTAGGTCAAACTTCTATTATTTATGGTTTTTAATTTTTTTGTGTATTCTAATTTCAGTAAATCACCCTAGTCAAATTTTTGGTTCCTTCTAAGCCTCAACGTGCTACCCCTTCCTTTTAGCCATTTTTTGTGGTGCTACCCCTTCCTCAAATGACTTTATAGCTGATGCATTCCCTTCACGTAAGTGCCTAGTTTTTTATGTTTCTTTCCTTCTTGCTTGGTGTCCCCTCTGAGCAAAGGTGTCAGCCCTATTGGCTCACCCAATTTACTAGGACATCAACATTGATATAATTTCACCCTTAAGATTACCTTGGGCATCAAATCTAGAAGGTAATTGTTTTCTACTTCTCCTTTTTCCTTCTTTGGCATTTCATTTATTCATTTATACACTCCAAGTAAGGCATTTTAATTTGGTAGTTATATTTTATGATTTTTTAAATATATTCATTTATTATTTTGTTATCCTTTTGCATTACCTGTGTGCCTTTCTCTATAAAAATTAACTCAAGTTAATTATTTTTTACATATACATGGGTCCTACATTCAAATACAAGAACACTTAAATTTTTTTAACCTATGACTCACCTTCTTAAGTTTCATCACACTTTTTTATTTTACCTTTTCTAAAACAAAAAAAAATAATTTAAAACTTTGTTAATTTGAATTTATATTTTTTCACTAATGCAAAGGCCTTTCCATAAATAAAAAAACAAAAAAAAATCCACAACATTTATTAAAGTGTTTTCCAACAATTTAATTGTTCATTCTTTTTCTTCACCAAAGGATTGATATTCATTTCACTTTAAATCAAATTAGACCTTTTGGGGAAAATAACAACCCATATTTTTTTCATAATTCATGTATACTTTTTTTGGATCTCATTTTTTTGTTAGTAATTCCTTTTGCATTTTGACAAGTCATCCTTTAGTTTCTTTCCTCTCCTACACCTTTTTTGTTTAAATGATTTTTTTCCTATTCACTTTCCAGTTATTAGGTGAGCTTTCATGGCATAATGACTCAATTGTTACTCAAATATAAACTCAAATCCATTAATTAATATTTATGGAAATCATATATGCAATATATTTTCACTTTCAAACATTTGGTGCATGTAGTAGATGGCACGAACCCTCTACCAAATACAAAGACTACCTCTATTAAAATTTAAGATAAATGGAAAGCCAAAAATGATGAGGGCTTAGGATTTATTGGCATGGCTATGAACCCCATATTACATGTCCACATTGATGGTTTCTCTCTTGCCTCCAGTACTTGGTTTAAAATTAAGTCTATTATGATGTTGTGAATGAATCTCATAAAATTCAAACTTGAGATTAATTATCTGATTTAAAGTACAATGATTTCAAAACTATGGATGATTTCTTGATTAAAGTTTATTTTTAAAAATTTCAACTAGCTAGTTTAGGCATTAAATATTCTAATTGAGGCACTTTTTGTTATTAATTCCTTTTGAATTTTGACAAGTAATCCTTTAGTTTCTTGCCTCTCCTACACCTTTTTTGTTTAAATGATTTTTTTCCTATTCACTTTCTAATTATCAGGTAAACTTTCATGGCATAATGACTCAATTGTTACTCAAATTTAAACTCAAATCCATTAATTAATATTTATGGAAATCACATATGCAATATATTTTCACTTTCAAACATTTGGTGCATGTATTAAATGGCATGAACCCTATACCAAATACAAAGACTACCTCTATTAAAATTTAAGAGAAATGGAAAGCCAAAAATGATGAGGCCTTAGGATTTATTGGCATGGATATGAACACCATATTAAATTTCCACATTGGTGGTTTCTTTCTTGCCTCTAGTACTTGGTTTAAAATTAAGTATATTATGATGTTTTGAATTAATCTCATAAAATTCAAACTTGAGATTAATTGTCTGATTTAAAGTACAATGATTTCAAAACTATGGATGATTTCTTGATTAAAGTTTATTTTTTAAATTTTCAACTAGCTAGTTTAGGTATTAAATATTCTAATTTATGCATTTTTTTGTTAGTAATTCCTTTTCTATTTTGACAAGTCATCCTTTAGTTTCTTGCCTCTCCTACACCATTTTTGTTTAAATGATTTTTTTCCTATTCACTTTCTAGTTATTAGGTGAACTTTCATGGCATTATGACTCAATTGTTACTCAAATTTAAACTCAAATCCATTTATTACTATTTATGGAAATCACATATGCAATATATTTTCACTTTCAAACATTTGGTGCATGTAGTAGATGGCACGAACCCTCCACCAAATACAAAGACTACCTCTATTAAAATTTAAGAGAAATGGAAAGCCAAAAATGATGAGGCCTTAGGATTTATTGGCATGGCTATGAACCCCATATTACATATCCACATTGGTGGTTTCTCTCTTGCCTCCAGTACTTGGTTTAAACTTAAGAGTATTATGATATTGTGAATTAATCTCATAAAATTCAAAGTTGAGATTAATTATCTAATTTAAAGTACAATGATTTCAAAACTATGGATGATTTCTTGATTAAAGTTTATTTTTTAAATTTTCAACTAGCTAGTTTAGGCATTAAATATTCTAACATAAATTTTATTAGTATTATCATGAAAAATTGTTTGCCTCAACCTTTTTAGTAGTTTATTACTAATATTCATTCGTAACTAGATTTTCCTACTCTATCTACTATGTTGACCTTTGAATTATTTTATAATTTATTAAATAAATAAGAACAAAATTTGATTCAATTTAGTATTATTAACACTAATGAACATGATTTTTTTTCCAAACACCAATATAAGAATGGTAAATAAAATCCTAGGTTTAATAAAACACATGATAAAAAAGATCAAAATTCTAATTCTAAACCTAAGAAAAAGTTAGTGTAATTATTATGAAAAAATAACTCAAGATGAAGATCACTACTTTAAAAAATAAATGTGATTTCAAGAATATAAATCTTAGAGTCAAAGACAATGTTAGCACTAGTGACAATAAGACTCAAGAAAAAGAAAATTCTAATACTAGATCTACTTTTACTTATACTTTTCATGCTTCTCTTGTTGAATGGATTATTGATTCTGGTGCTACTCAACAGATGACACCTAATGCTCAATTATTTAATTATTTAGAACCAAATATTTCTAAAAATCATTTAAGTCTTGAAAATCATGCTTCTTATAATGTTTAAGCCATAGGAAATGTTAAAATCCCTAATGGTAAATTACATGATTTCTTTCTTGTTCCTAATTTGAAATTGAATTTACTTTATGTACCTCAATTATGAAAACATGAATATAAGGTATAATATTTACTAATGATAATTATTATGTTAAATTTTCTAAACACAATTTTCAAGTAGTTGTTATTGTTTTTATAGATAATGATAATTTGTTCACATTTATTGGATTCTCTTCTCCCTCATCTTCTCATGCTTTGCTTGTTTCTGATTATGCTAACATGTGGCATGAAATATTAGGGAATATTAATTATCAAAGTATTTCTCCCATAAATAAACTCAATTTTGTTTAAGGTTTACCTAAAATTTCTCCCACTACTTCTACTTGTAATGGTTATATGGCTAGTAAAATTCATAGAGAATCTTTTCCTAAAAATCACTCTTGGTGTGTTAATGAAAAGCTTCATTTAGTTCATAGTGATATTTTGGGCCCTATGAAAAATCCATATATTAATGGTGTTAATTATGCTTTAAATTTTGTTGATTATTTCACTAGGCAAGTTTGGATTTATTTCTTGAAAACTAAGAATGAAATTTTAGACACTTTTATTGAGTTTCATGCCTTTGTTGAAAAACAATGTCATTATTCTTTATGCATATTATTTACTGATAATGGTACTAAATATGTTAACAATTATTTTATTATATATTTTAATCAACATGTAATTAAATGTGAGAAAAATATTTCCTACACACCTGAGCAAAATGGTGTTTTAGATTAAGGTAAAAACAGGTTTTAAAGGGCCCCGAAACCCTGAACAATAGGTTTTGAGCAAAATGGTGTTATTCAATGTAAATATAAGACTATCACTGAAATGGCTAGGTGTATGTTGCATGCTAAAAATATGCATTATAGATTTTGGGCTAAAGCCATGTATTTTTTTGTTTATCTCATTAATATTAATCCCACTAAATTTGTTTTAAATATTACATCTGAAGAATCTTGGAGTGGTATAAAATGTAATTTAAAACATTTATATGTTTTTGGTTGTGATGCATTTGTTCATATTCTAATTGAAAAACATAAGAATTTAGATTCTAAAGAAGATAATTTTATATTTGTTGGTTATGATGAATCATATAAATATTATAGGGTTTATGATATTCAAAATAATAAAATAAAGATTAAAAGAGATGTTAATATTTTTGAAAATGGTGTGCTTGATTGTGTTTCCAATTCCAATTCTCTTGATATTATTTCTACTTATTTTACCTTTAAATCTAGTGATGATCATAATGATATATTTCATAATGATGTTATTCCAATAATTCCTTCTCCTTATTGTATTCTTTCTCTACCTAAATATATGCCTAAATGGGCTAAGACTACTATAGAAGTTTTAATAATTTATGTTGATCATAACGATAATCATAGAACCAGGCAATAATTTTGCAATTATTATTTGATGTCTAAACTTATACACAATAATGATCCTACAAATTTAAAACAATATCAAGGTCTCCCTCATTGTGAAAAATATATGAATGATGAATACAAATCTTTGGTTTCTAATAACACTTGGGTTATATATTACCACATCTTACAACATATGTCTTGAGATAGAGAAACAAATTAGCAAAATCATAATATAACTAAGATATTGAATTATTATAAAATAATAACATACATATTTCCTCTACCTAAAGGTCATCATTTGGTAATTTGTAAATAGTTATTTAAAACTAAACTTAATTCTGAAATTCAGATTGAAAAACATAAAGCTAGATTAGTTGCTATAGGTTTTTATCAAATTTAAGGAATTGATTATAATGAAACCTTTTCTCCTATTTATAAAATTACCACTATTAAAGTTTTTTTATATTTATTTATTCATATTAATTGTCCTATTTATCAAATATATGTTGAGAGTACCTTTTTAAATGGTGACTTGCATGAAGAAATTTACGTGTCTCGACCTCTTAGTTTTATTACTAAAGTCAATAAACATCTTATATCCAAGTTAAAAAAAGTTATTTATGATTTAAAATAATATCATAGAGAATGGTACTCTAAAATTTATCCATTATTTATTTCTCAAGGCTTTAATTTTACTTCTAATGATCCTAATCATTTTGTAAAAAATACTCTAAATGGAATAGGTATCATTGTTTTATATGTTGATGACTTAATCATAACTGGTAGTAATAGTTCAATGGTTTATTTCACTAAAAATTCTTTGAATAATACCTTTTAAATGAATTATTAGGGTCTCTTACATTATTTTTTAAGAATTCAAATTTGGCAAGAAAAGGATAACATCTCAATTTCTCAATCTAAATATGCTTATGATTTATTCTCTCGATTTAATATGCTAGATTTCAAACCTATTGCTACTCTTTGTGAACCTAGTTTTAAATTACTTAATCACATAGAAATATAAAATCTTGATCCAAATTTATATAGATAATTAGTTGGTAGTTTGAATTATCTTACTCATACTCATTCTGATATTGCCTTTTCTATTAGATTGGTTTCTTACTTTATGTCTAAACCTCAAGATACTCATTTTAAATATTCTAAAATAATTATTTTTTATATGAAAAGTAATATAACATTTGGAATAAATTATTAATCAAAAATAATTTTTTATTTGGTAGGTTATTTATATTTTGATTGGGCTAGTGATCCTAATGATCATAGATCCACTAGTGGTTATTGCTTTTCTTTGGGTTTTGATTCTATTGCATGGAGTAGGAAAATCAAAAAATTATATCTCTATCTTCCATAAAATCTGAATATAAAGTTTGTAATCATTATACAAAGGAATATATTTGGATTGGAATACTTCTTGTATAATTGGGCCACCTACAACATTCAACTAGTCCTACTTTTACTAATAATCAAAGTGCCATTACCTTAGAAAAAATATTGTTTTCCATGCAAGGTCAAAGAACATTTATATAAACATCACTTTAAGCATCAAATTCTTGAAGATGATCGAATTCTTCTCTCTTTTTGCCCTACTAAAGAATAAATGGCTGATATCTTAACTAAGCCTCTATGTAAAGACAAGTTTGTTTTCTTTTGTAACAAGTTAGGATTGAAGGAAGTTCATATCAAGGAGAAGAGTTAGTGATGTTTCCTCCATTATTATTTGTTTTTAAACCCATAAATAAATTTTAAGGGGGGTTTTTATAATTACCCTTTATTAGGATAATTTATTTTATCACAAGTCTCTTTTTCATGTGTGAGGAATTTATATTTATGTGTTTTAATTCACATAAATTCAAATTCCTTGAGGTGTCACTCACCTCTTTTTTATCCCTTAGGATTTGGTAATTACTTTCATGAGTAACTCCTTTATCCACATGGAACATACCTCCCTTATATTTTTAATGGATTATGACATGAGTGGCACATACTTGGAGGACTTGTAAGGTCATAATAGGGTTCTATGTAACTCCCATTTTCTTCCTCTAGCTCTATAAAAGACCTATTCCTCTCCTCTTTTCTTCAATAAGAATAATTTAACTCTCTCTCTCTCTATTCTTCTCTTGTGATTTTGATCAAATCTCTTACTTGTGGAGATATTTGTTGTAAGCCTTCTAATAAAATCACATGGGTTTTTCTTTGATACATATAGTTTCCCACTTTAAATCTCTTATCACTATGGTTTAATTTTGAGAGGTAACTTAATTTTTTATGCATTTTTATTTTTCTCTCACTTTTATGTTGATGATTAATGATATTTCTTGTGTTAAAATCCTTTCAAGAGTGTACCTTCCTAGTTTTAAAACATCAAGAATGGATTGAGGTAACCTTGAACATTATTGTTAATATGATAAATTAACTAATAGATTAATATATATCTATGATAATATTGATTGGATGAATAAAATCCTAAAAGAGTAGATAATAAAGATTACTAAGATTTTATGTGGAAGAAAATTTAAATGAATACATATGGTATTACTAAATTTTGTCATGATGAGAACTTGCCAATTTTGATATATAGATCTACTAACTACCTTGGGAACTTATATAACACTATTTTTCAATAGGAATCAGAAGTGGTGACTATGGAGGTGCCCTTATCTTGAAATGATAGCTCTGCATCTCATTTACCATAAGTATTATGTCTACACATACAGGTGGGACCTAATTACATACAACATTATATCTAAATTATTATGTTAAAGTATGTAAGCCTTGATCTTAGTGAAAAATCACACTTTGGTAGGTGGTGAGTAAAAAATAAGTGTAATTATGTCCTCTATAGAATAACATGGTACTAGATACTCACCTATATCATTTTTTGTATAGGAAGTGGTATAATTCCCTCCTACATGTTATTCCTTACAATTAAACAATGTTGAATTAAGCATGATAAAGTGGTAATTGGATCCATAAGAAAATTTATTAGTAATGGATGGTGGAACATGTTCCCTAATCCATGATGTAGTTTTATTATCTAGATGGATAATGGATCATTAATGCCCTCTTACTTTTTTAATTATCTCCTTGAGTGGTTTGTAGAGTCACACAATGATCATATTGTGATCTAATTTTTTTCTAAATGTGCTTGTAAAACTTATTTTAAGTTATTTGAGCTTTTGTTTATATTACTTGGAAACCAAAATTTTTTTCTTATCGACTTCAAATATTTCAAGATAAAGGGTGATCATGGAATTTTTTAATTAATTTTAGTTGTATTTGATTTCATTATTGAGACTAATTAGTCTCCTTTTATTTATTTTGCACTTACATGATCAAATGATGTTTCTTTAAGTGATTATGATGCTTACATGTGTTGGTTTCATGTGTTAGTATGCACATATATGTCAGTTAAGGAAATCATAAGGGGAAATAAGTGGCTTAGAACATATATTATTTAAAATCTCTTACTCTCTATACATTGACATGCCTAGGGCCATCTATGCATCAACTACCTATTACTCTCTATACATTGACATGCCTAGGGATGTCTTTAAATTGACTATCTCTTACTCTCTATGACTTAACATGCCTAAGGGTATTTGTGCATAAATTATATATTACACTATATAATTTGACATGATTGGGGTCATTTATGCATTTAATATCTCTTAATCTCTACGCTTTAACATGTCTAGGGTCATTTACACATCAGTTATCTCCTATACTCTATGCTTTGACATGCCTAGGGTCATATGTCTATAAACTATCTCTTACACTCTATGATTTGACATGCCTAAGGACATCTATGTATCAAATATTTATTTCACTCTATGCATTGGAATGGTTGGTGAACATATGTCTTAAGTCCCCTCGATGTATTGACTATTTTTGTCTCTTCACTTTATGCCTAGACATTGGCTAGTGGACTAATGTCCTGAGGGCCTCTAACATATCGAATACATTGGATGGTGAAATTATATCCTAATGAACACATAAATATTGATTATCACATTTATTTTTGGTTATTGGATTGATTTCTTGAGGGCTACATATATATTTATCTACATATAATTTTATGGGCTAGTGTACTGATGTCCTAAGAGCCTCCTGCATACTAAGTTGTGCATGATATCTTCACTAGTATAATGAGATCCTAAGAAACCACATAATAACTTGGTATTATTTTTATTAAAATATTTCATGAATGACATGGTATATGAAAAATGGATATAGTCCCATGCTTGTATTCTTCTATAATATAATTAGTGTGATGGGAGGCATTTCTCTATGTTTTGCTTATTTAGAAGATCCTTTGTGTTTCAAATGGCACTAGATATGTTAATGCAACATTGCCCCATATTTTACCCAACATTCCCCTATTCATTTTTTTAAGAATAGGGACCCACTATATTTCAAAACTAGTCTATATCCCTACTTTGAAAATATTATAAAGGTAAAAGATTTATATATTACACTAAATTGGTTATTTGATAGACTTATGAACATGATTTTTTATGGACTTACGTACTAATGATATTTTAAATTTATGTATATGTAGGTCTAAGATTATTTGTGTCTTTTAAGGATTTTTTTAGCAAAACTCCTTGGTGATACTATTTAACAGAGAAGGATCTTTGGCAATTTTGTTCAGAATATTCATTTTGTGAACTCATTTGTAACTATGCCTAGCAAAATTTATTCTTTGAAACTTTTGTTCAGATGCTTATCTTAAGTATTTATTAGTGATTCACATTTATATGTCCATATGAATATACTCTTTTAATTTTAATTTCAAAGGAATTGTTCAGAACATCTATTCAAAATTCTTGTTTATAGGACCTCTAAAGCTTTATTCTTCCTATATCAAAGAAATTTCCCATTTACTTTTTGGGTCTTATTCTTCAAGAACTAGGTTTTAAAAGTTTTACACTTTGGATTATCTATGTCTTTGGAGGATTTGTCATGCAAGAATCCTAGGTTAAATTACTTAACATGAAAAGTGTCTTCAATGAAAGTGTTCGATGATTTCATTCAAAAATTTCATCTAACTTATTTTGGTATTCAATGGTTTTGTTTGGTAAAATGGTTTGTTAGGAACAAACCAATTTTTTATATTCAACAAAACTTTTCATCTCATTAGGGTGTTTGAAAAAATTATTTAGGGCTTTCATCTAACTCATTTAGGTCTTTGATGAAAGTGTTTTTAAATTTTTCTCAGGATACTCACCTCACAAACACTGTTACATCCTAACTCTTAACTCTCAACTATAAAAATACCCATGACATGGTAAACCAAATGCAAAGAATTGATGAAATGACCCTTGGAAAAAGTCAATGATGTGGAAATCCTACTAATAATCAAAGTCAATATAAGATCACCATTAAACAAAATGTATTAGGACACATTAAACACAATAATAAATCAATATAAGATCACCATTATGTCATCTAAACTCACTTATACCACTTTCTCTTCTTAGACTTATTAGAGACCTAATGTATTTAGGCCTATCCTTTTCATGGAATAATTTTAACCTATTATGGCCAAGAAAACCCTTACCAAAGAACAAAAACCCTTACAAAATTTATATTTAAACCTTAAATAACCTCCTCAATTATCAATAAATTAAAAATAATTTTATTACCTCATGAAATCTCCATTAGGCCTAATTGCCCAAAAAATAATGTCTTAAAAGAGAAGCTCAAAAAACCTATAGAAAAATATTATAGGAACAACCAAAATATTAATGTAAACTTCATGACCTCAAAGTCATAATAAATCTCATTAGAATCCATAAATTAGGCTTAAAAGACTCAAAATTACCTCTCCAAAAGGATCACTCTAATTTACCAAAAAGGTCCAAAACATAGTCAAGAACCTTTGACTAGCAGAATATATAAATTAAATTTAAAACATTCCATATTAATGTATAATATACCATGGAATATATAATACATCACCACGTGTTTGGTATAATTCTAAACTAGTCATAATGACACAAGAACATAAATCTCACTATCATAAAAAATTATCTAAATGATCCAAAACATAGTCCTCATGAATGCTATTTTTAAATCCTATAAAGACACTTAAAATACTTATTATGCACATTAATATTTTATATTTTATCTCTAAAACATCCTCTAATAGATATATCACAATATCTAGTGTCAAATATTGGTCTTAAGACCAATTTGATGACCTCTCTCATAGTCATTACATAGCCAAAAAAGCCATTTTGGCTTCCATATTTCAAATAATTAAACTAATTCTCAACATTATATAAATAATTTATAGGTCATATATGTCCTAAAAACAAAACAATATTCATTTGAAGCTTTATCAAAGTGTACAGAGCCTCCAAATCATCATTCTCGCTTGCTTACTTAATACTGTCATTTTACCTTGTGCTAATTTTTAGAACTAAAATTATACCTTATGTAATATCATATAAACTAAGAGTGTAGGGTGAATTATTGTGTTTAAAAAATATATTCAATTCTAGTTATCACTTATGAATCATTCAATCAATCATATAGATCAACCAATGTATAAACAAACATGCACACGAGTATAAAGTACATAACAGATCATATATGTGGGAAACCTTCAAGGGGGGTATAACCCACAAAAATATAAAAATTTATTATGGTATTATAATTATAATATCCAAATTTAGTGAAACACCAACTCCATAACCCCTACCTAGTCAAGCATTGACTCAACTAGTCTTTAGTAAGCACCAACTCACAAAGAGGCACCAACCTAGCCACCTAGAACATCTAATAATCTTAGGACACTTGTTAATAACTAAAATTATTATGATCACCTTCACTTTCTTTCCATACTCTTTTATATTTTTAAATAACCTATTAGGCCTTTTCACTCAACTAGTCCTCTTATTGATAGATTTAGGTCATATGACCCTACTCATCATACTCAAAACTTCTATTGGATATTCAGGACTGATAATCTAATCCCATTTGATGTTGTGAATGACCTCATTCTACTCCTTAAAGTTTTATTTTATTCATTCATGGGTGTATTCTCTTTGTTTTTCAAGTGGCCCAATTAGGCCTTGTATAAATACACATCACTTAAACACATACTCTCTTGGTTGGCCAAAGCACTAATCTAATAGGGTAAGTCAAAAAATATGTCTTAGGACACATTACACATAATAACCAATCAATATAATATTACCATAAGGTAATCCAAACTCACTTAGACCAATTTCTCTTCTTAGACTTTGTAGAGACCTAATGTATTTATGTTTATCCTTTTCATGGAATAACTAGACCCTATTATGGCCTATATGGCCCTTAATAAAGAAAAAAAAAACTTTCAAAAACTTATATGGAAAAATAAAATAAAATCCTCCATGATCAATAATTCACAAATCATTCTCTTACCTCATGAAAGCTCCATTAGGCCTAATTACCCCAAAAATATTGTCTTCAAAGATGAAGCTCAAACAATCTATAGAAACACATTCTAGGAATAATAAACACATTAATGAAAACTTAATGAAATAAGGGTCATAATCAAGATCATTATAATCCATCAATAAGGCTTCAAAGACTCATAAACACCTCTATAAAAGGTTCACTCTAATTTTCTAGAAATCTCCAAAACATAGCTAAGAACCATTGACAACCAACATCTATACAATAACTTTCCAAAATTTTATATAAATTTATAATATCCCATGGAATATATAAGACATAACCACATTCTTTTACACTTTAAAGATGGTCATAATGACATGGTAACATCAATCTCACTAGTATATAGAAAAATACCTAAATGGTCCAAAACATAATCCCGATGAATGTTATTTTCAACTCTTGTAAAGACACTTAAAATATTTATTATTCACATTAATATTTTCTATGTGATATTTAAAACATAATACAATAGATATATCATAAGATCTAGTTTCAACTATTGGTCTTTTAGACTAATTTGTTAACCTTCTCTCTCATAGTCCTTACATAGCTAGATAAGCCATTTTGGATTCCTTTATTTATAATTATTAAACTAAGTCTCAAAATTATAAAAAAAATGTATAGGTCATATATGTCCTAAAAATTTTAAGCTTCATAAAAGTGCATAGAGCTTCGAACTCATCATTCTCACTTGCTTACTCAGAACTGTCAATATGACTTGTGTATTAGTCATGATGAATTTGCATTTTAACACTTATGTAGACATTTATAGGAAGTTTTGATGCATGAATATTATCCTTGGATATATTTATAACATATAAAAATACAAATATATAGAGTTCTAATGGCAAACATGGAATATATAGACTAATATCTAAATCTTACAACTTCTCTATCCATCTTCGCTAGGCATGTCACCTTGTGAACAACATTTTACTTATATATAAGCATCACAAAATATTATATTCAAAGGGGGAAATTTATATAAGTCTTTATAAATTACCCAATTAATTTTTATGCATCCCTAATCCACTACAACTTGTCCCTAATCTCATTCTCACTTCTGCCTGGTTTTCTCACTATCTTCCTCATTAGGCCTTTTTAGCAATAGGTCATATTTAATGGATATTTTATCATATTTAAGTTATATAACTTAGTAAAAAAATACCATGAACATGAATTAAAATTCACAATATTAAACTTCCATCTATTGTGCATCTTTTAATCAATCAACCCTACCTATTATATAATTTATTTGAGAAATAAGGGGTTTCCCATAGCTTCCACTCACTCTTATGACATACCAGTGCCACTTAAAGGTACTTGGGAGAGTTTTTTACATGATAAAATCATAAAAATATATCATCCAATTAATTTTGAGTCATTTTTATCAAAATCTTCCATATCGGGTCACTATAAGGGTTTTATGAGGATTTTAGATTAGTTTCCATTCGTAATGTTTGTTCATAAAACTCTATCACTAAAAACAACTTATAATTATTTGAAAAAAATTATAGTACCCTTTTCATCTCTCCCTAAGATCTCAAATTCCCTTTCAATAGACACATGTGCCAACTAACATGAGAAAATCCTTCTCGAGTCTTCATCTCTTCATTATACACATACAAAACACCTCAAATCCACTTTTTATGTTTTATTCATCAACTCAATTCCTAAAAATTTATGATAACTCTTGAAATAACCTATCACACATATTTTATAACTCACAAGATCTCACAAGTCTCCAAACATGATCATGATACCTCATCATGTTGCCTAGGGTCTTAAGACAAGGTCTATGAGAAGAGAACTAATGAAGAACTTACCTCTTTGGCTCAATCTGAGAGTCATGTGACTAACTCAAAACCTTTATAAAATTATCTAACACTACACTTGAAAACTTTGAGGTCATACACATCCATATCACCACCATCATGCCTGTATAATCTATATCCATGCTCAAGAGCTAGTTCTTGAATTAAACCTACTAGGTACCAAACCAATTTGAGACTTTCCTTCCACTATAGATGCACTCTTAAACACATTATCATGACAAAAATACTCATGCCATGATTAAATAATACCACACTTCTTGTCACAAGACTCAACTTACTTTCTTCACCAGACTTCACCACACATGCCTTAACCAAGACAAGACTAGGCTTCTAAATACATCTTCACAAGATCACCTTTGGGATATCAATGACACTCAAATATCTTTGAAATAAATGAAAAAATTAATGCCTAAATAAAAAATAATAATAACATACCTCAATAATCTCTCCCTTTGTCATTAATTTTAAATACTCTAATAAAGTAGATCATTCTCATCTCTCTAAGCTAGATGCCCCCAAACTAGTTTTTATCCGAATCAAGTCTTTCTCCCACTTTGAAATTAATTATAAAGGTCATATATAACAATACTACTAATCCTTAGACCTGGTTCTCTCCAAACAAGGTCATTTATTCTTTGATCAATCCAAATAAGAGCTCAACCCACCTTAAGTTCATATCTACTAAATTAGACAACTTCTAAATCATAGAGCTTCAAAGCTACCCCTAAGACCATGTTTTCCTTCAAGTTTTCACATAACATAATAGGCCTTCATACACATGAACATCATTATCCTTGCTTGATATCTAATAACACCTAAATAAGTATCTCCCTATTTTAAAAAGCATCTTATTGGTAAGGGAAACCATCTTCAATTAGATCTTATAGAGACATACACATTAGGCCTATCTATAAATAATAGTATTGTTCAAAATGAAAAATATTAGTTTTCCATAAACAAACATATTCAATGTCTATATTTCATATCAAAATATCATTCATTCATTAATCTATGCCCTTTATGTTTCACAAGCCATCATGGCTCATACTATCTTAGAAAAACTTCCATGCAATAAATTACCAATTAGGTCTATGAGACCTCAATTTATATGGCAAAACTTGTTTTTTAAACATATATAAGACTATATCATGATTTTTATGACATATTAGACCTCTAAGTAAGAGTACTTAGATTAGTCTTGTACTTCACATACTTTTTCAAGGACCTTATACACTATCCATATGCATTACATGATCCTAATGTCACTTTGACATTCACCAAGATCACTCAACTCCACATGGCTCATTTCAAAACACTCCATCTGATGTTCATTGAAATTCATAAGTATTTACAAGTTCATTCACTTTATGAGAGATTTTCTAGGTTTTATTATCTCATGGAGTCATGAAACCTTCATTATATGCCAATCATGGCATACGCTTCAAATACCCTTGTCTACCATTGAACATGTCCATAACGTACAATCATCTTATTAGGTATTTATATACTCAGATGCATCTTTATATATTGTAAACACTAAATTGAATAAAGTGAACATATATAGAGCTCCCCCTATGTTTTTATACTTGGTACCCTTATAAGAGCATTCATAAATTTAAACATAATATCACTATGCATATAGGAAACTTACATTACACTCAAGATTCCTGAGTTAGCTTTCTCTAACTCCATGCTTCACCTTTGATATATGCCTTTATGATGAACACAATATCATCCATATGTCAAACATTATACTTTGTCTAACTTCATATCTCCCAAATAGATCTTTACACCAATAATCAAAGGAATCATGCTATTAATTTGTTAAATTAACCATCACATACTTCTATAATTCTTGAATCTACATAGATTATACCACAAAATTGGTGAACACCTTCAAAACAACTTATTTAAGCTCACCAAAACATCACGCCATCTTACATACTTCACTAAGATATCTAAACATACCTTCTTACAAGGCCTATAAGAATGTTTTGCAAGACACCTTGATGCCTTGACCTATTTCATCCATGTTATGACATAAACACAACATTAATAAATTAGATTCAGAATTATACCTTTATCTCAACATGTCTTCAAAGTCCTTCTAGATTATCAAGTTAGGTTTGACCTTTGACTTGGATTCTACATAATCCTTCTAAGCTAGAAAATAACACTTTTGAACTTATTTAAAATATGACTTATGTCTTATAGTAACACATATCTGACCTTAGTTTAAGTTTTAATAATTCCTAATCTTTTCATCCTTATTCTCATTATTCAACTTTTTTAGTACCTTTATTCTTTTATAGACCATCATTACAAACATGATAAATACTATGATCATCATATTTCAAGCTTGTACTTATTAGGATAACCTTTAGGATGTTAGGTCACTCTCAAAAGACTATATCTTCTAGAAAATTTTGGAAGCATAGCCAATTAAATGGGAGAGTCAATAAGTGTATTCAAAACATACATTCAATTCTATTTATCACTTATGAAGCATTCATTCAATCACACATATCAACCAATGTATAAAAAAGCATACATAATAGTATAAAGCACAAAACACATCATATATGTGGGAAAACTTCAAGGGGGATAAAAACACTAAAACTTGAAAATGGACTATGGTATTATACTGAAAAAATCCAAATTTAGTGAATCACCAATTCCACAAGGAGCACCAACCCCTACCTATTCAAGCACCCACTCAACTAGTCTTTAGTAAACACCAACTTACAAGGAGGCACCAACCCCTTAGGTGAATTACCACCAACCTAGCCACCTAGAAACTTTTATCATATTAGGAAATTTATTTCCAACTTAATAATTATGATCACCTTAATTTTCTCTCCATACTCTTTTATCTTTTTAAATAACCTATTAGGCCTCTTCACTCAACTAGTCCTCTTATTGACAGATTTAGATCATATGACCTTACTCATCATACTTAGAAACTCTATTGAATATTAATGAATTTTAATATACTCCCATTTTATGTTCTAAATTATGTCCTTATACTCCCTAAAGTGCTCTTTTATTCACTCATAGGTGTCTTCTCTTCTTTTTTCTCAATTAGTCCAATTAGGCCTTGTATAAATACACATCACTTGCTCACGTTCTCTCTTGGTTGGCCAAAGCACTAATACAATATGATTAATACAAAAAAATGTAATAGGAAACATTAAAAATAATAATAAATGAAAATAATATCACCATTATTTCATCCAAACTCACTTAGGCCACTTTCTCTGCTTAGACTTAGTAGAGACTCAATGTATTTAGGTTTATCCTTTCGACATAACAATTTGAGCCTATTATGGCCTATATGGCCCTTATCAAAGGATTTTTTTTTTTTGAAAAACTTATATATAAAAATAAAATAACATCCTCCATGCTTAATAAGTCAAAAATCATTCACTTACCTTATGAAAGCTCCATTAGGCCTTAAAGACCTATTAGGCCTAATTACCCCAAAAATATTGTCTTCAAAGATGAAGCTCAAACAACCTATAGAAACCCATTTTAGGCACAATACACATATTAATGGAAAATTAATTACATCAAGGTTATAATAAATGTCATTATACTCCATAAATCATCCTTTAAATACTCATAAACATCTCTAAAAAAGGCTCACTCTAATTTTTTAGAAATCTCCAAAACATAGTCAAGAACCTTTGACCACCAACATCCATACAAGAAATTTAAAAATTTTTATATGAATTTATAAGATCCCATGTAATATATAAGACATAAACACATGATTTTTACACTTCTAATCTGGTCATAATGACACAAGAACATCAATCTCACTAGCACATAGAAAACTACTTGAATGCTCCAAAACATAGACCTGATGAATGCTATTTTCAACTCATGTAAAGACAATTAAAATACTTATTATTCAAATTAATACTTTTTATGTGATATATAAAACATACTAAAATAGATATATCACAATATCTAGTGTCAACTATTGGTCTTACAGACCAATTTGTTAACCTACTCTCTCATAGTCCTTACACAACCAAACAAGCCATTTTGGCTTCCATATTTCAACTTATTAAACTAATTATAAACTTTATATAAAACATGTATAGATAATATATGTCCTAAAAAACAACTTAATATCAATTTTAAGCTTCAAAAAAGTATATAGAGCCTCTAACTCATCATTCTCACTTGTTTGCTTAGAACTGCCATTATGCCTTATGTACTAGTCATGATGACTTTGAATTCTAACACCTGTGTAGACACTTATAGGAAGTCATAATGAATTAATATGATCCTTATAGATAATTATAACATATCCAAACATAAATATATGGATAAATAATGGAAAAATATACAACATATAGACCAATTTCTAAAACTTACACCTTTACTGTCCATCTTCACTAGATAGATCATCTTGTTAACAATATTATACTTGTATATAAGAATAAAAAAAAATTATATTCAAGGTTAAAAAGTTATATAATTCTTTAAAAATTACCCCATGTATTTTGATCCATCCCTAATACACTACAACCCATTCTTAATGTCATTCTCACTTATATCTACTTTTCTCACTATCTTCCTCATTAGGCCTTTTTAGAGATAAGTCATCTTTGATGACCAATTTAGCATATTTAAGGTCTATAAATTTCTTATAAACCACCATGAAAATTTATTATAAGTTGAATCTTCAACCTCTATCTATTTTTTAACTTTGACTCAGTTAACCCTGCCTATTATATAATGTTTTTGAGAAACAAGGGATTTCTTTTAGCTTCCACTCACTCTTTTGATAGATTAACACCGCCTAGAGGTACCTGGGAGAGTCTTATACATGATAAAATAATAAAAATAGGTCATATAATTCATTTTTAGTCATTTATATCAATATATTCCATATCAAGTCACTAGAAGGGTTTTAGACCAGTCTCCATTCTTAACATTTGTTTACAAAACTTTGCCCTTGAAACCAACTCATAATGCTTGGAAAAAATTTATAATAACATTTTAAATCTATCACTAAGATTTCATCTTCCCATGAAATAGATACACATGATAACTAGCATGATAAAATCCTTCTTAAGTCTTCATCTCTTCATTCTGCATAAATAAGAGACCTCAAATCCACTTTTTATGTTTTATTATTCAACTCAAGTCATAAAAATTCATGAAAACTATTAAAAAAGAATATAACACCTCTATAAAAACTCACATGATCTCACAATTCTCCAAACCTGATCATGATAACTCATCATGCCACCTAGGGTCTTAAAACAAGGCTTATGAGAAGACCACCAATTAAAAACTTACCCCTTTGGCTCATGTGTTTGATAGTTATTAGTGATGTCATGGTTATGTCATGGAGGTGTATTTGTGAGTGTATTAAGTTATTTGATAACCTAAATAGTAATGACAAAGTGTGTAATGTGCTTGTCCTAGTGTGCTTGAAGTTGGCTTGGTTGATCTTCAATTTTATCATGATTAAATATGTTTAGGGATGTGTATGGTGATTGGAGAATGTAAAATAGGTCCTTAATATGTTATCTATTCTTTTAAATCTTGTGTGCATAAGTGGAATTCATCCGGTAGTTCATAGTTTTCATCTAGACTTTTTGGTCTAGTAGAAAAAAATATGAGTAGGTTGTTTGATGGAATCACCATTACCACATGGGAATGATTCAAGGGGAGTTGTTCATATTATTGTGATCACATTAGTCCCTAGTTGTTATGAACTATATTTTAAGTCATGCATCAAAGTGTGGTCAAAGATATGAGGGTGAAAAGTTGGCTTCTCAGTCAAAATTCATTGTTTTTCCCATACATTGACAAATTTACAAAGTGGTAAGAAGATCCAAGTAAGCATTTTGATGGTGTCAAATATTACACATGTGGAAATTTAATGAAAAGGTGATCATATGGGTTTTTTAATTTTTGTGCTTAGTTTATTTTTGATAATTTTTAGATCATGTGATAAAGTTTGTCAAAAGATATACATATACAAAGTAGGGTTCCCAGATAGTTTGACTATGGTTTTCCATACTTAGCCAAATTTGCATGTGGTAAGAAGAGCTAAGTGAGAATTTTAATGGTGTTATATATTTCACATGTTAAGGTGTCAAGAGAAAATTATCATAGGGTTTTTTTATGTTTTGAGCATAGGTTATTTACACTAAATTTGAGATCATACATTGAAGCATGACAAAAGTTATGCAGGAGCAAAGTTGGTCTCTCAGACAAATTTTAAGCATAGTTAGATTTGTGATATAATATTTTAAGAAGGCATTTTAATGGAATTATATTTCACACATGTAGGTGTTCGAGGATTTTTTTATATATATTTTTGGATTATAATATGTGAGGATATCATCTTTTCAAGATTTTAGATCATGCGAGTAAGTGTAGAAGAAGTTATTAAGGTTTAAAAATGGCTACCCAAGCATATTGAAAGGGTCCCCATAATTAGTCAATTTTGAAAGAGATAAAGCTCGAGCAAGATCAATAGTCTATGTTTCACCAAGAAGATAGGAAGAAACAAGTTAAAGATAGGTTCATAATGTTTAATGACTAAGTGCAGGTACAAGATAAAGATCCAACGATGAGTAGGTGTTCATATAGATTGATCAAATGATAAGTGTGATAGTTAAAGACCTGATTGATTCATAGAGATTGATAGAGCACATTGAGTCAAAATTTCTAGATTACATGAGATGAGGTCAAAATGATTGAGGTTTAACATTTGGCAATGGTGGATGATAAATTAAATTTAGGACATGATTAATGGTGTGAGATTTATCCAAAGCTAAGAGGACACAAGATTCAAGCATTGTGTTCGAAGGTTAACTATGACCATTTGAATTCAAATATTTGAGTTTAACATAGGGAAAAACTAGAGCTCTATATTTTGTCCATATTTTTAATAAAAATAATTTTTTTAGTGATGTAAAAATAAAATATGAAGAGGAC
>JARHVA010011733.1:0-30368 GCA_037957365.1 Torreya grandis | reverse complement strand
CGTCTTAAGTCTTAAACATGCACCTAGGTCAGGGGTTTTGACCATGTCTTGGTCTACCCATCCATACAAGGTCTCACAATCCTAAAATTTGACATCAATCATGTTTAAGGGGTATGGAAAGTGAATCAAACATTTACTTGAGGTTTTCACATGTGTGAGAGGTAAATGGATCCAAATATTAGTTTTGTGGGCCTAGAGGGCTAATTAAGGGTAAGTGGAAGTAATTACACTTTCACTCAAGGTTTGGTCATGAAAATTTATAAAAAAAATCTAAGAGCATAATGGGTACTAAAATGATATTCTTATTTTTATAACATCATTTGTATAATGTTATACATAAGGAGCTTTGTTTATTTTTGAGGGATATAAGAAAGTAAAGACAAGTAAGAGCCTTGGGTGTGAAAATGGAGTAGATATAAAGTATTTGAGGCAACTAGAATGGGTTGATACAATTTTGATAAGTCAATGAGAACATGATTCATGAATAAATAATTTTCAGTCATGAGTTTTTGCTGGAAACAAAATTTGAAGAATTTGAGCCCCAAAGAGGGCTAGAGAAAATTACATGATTTTTTGAAGGCAAAAGAATAAGTTACAAAATTTGTAGAAGAGTGGAATAGAAACCCCTTAGTTATACCACATTTCATTTAAATACTATTTTAAATATCCTTGTAGGTTGTGAAGGGTTTAGTCTCAAAAGGAAGGATTTAAATTCAAGAATTCAAAATCTCCCAAGTAACCTCTTTATGCCAAATTTGAAAGAAGGATATCATTAGGCAATTGTACACATGTTAATAAGAACCCTTCATGACTAATTTTTATTGCTCAAGTTCTATGAATTTTAAACTGATTTCCATGACTGAGATAACCACTTTTACATGATATTATATGCCTCTCTCTCTCTCTCTCTCTCTCTCTCCTCTCATCCTCTCCTCTACCTCTCTCTCTCTCTCTTCTCTCCTCTCTCTCTCTCTCTCTCTCCTCTCTCTCTCCTCCTCTCTCCTCTCTCTCCTCTCCTCTCCTCTATCCTCTCTCTCTCTCTCCCTCTCTCCTCTCTCCTCCCTCCACACACACACAACACACACACACACACATTTTCCTAAATATGTAGCCTTGTTTGGCGTTTATAAAGGATCCTGGATACTGGTTATAGTGAAACCCTACCAAAATTAATTATTGTATTTTCCTATTGGAATAATTTCAAGATGGATATTATATCTTCATATTTCAAAAGTGTTATTTAATGGGGTGTTTTTATGAATGCTTAGTGATAATAGGTGTGTTTCCCTTGTATTTGACCTAATTCATTACCTCTATTGCAAGTTTATCTTCTTTCATAGGTCATTAGGAAGTTTTATACATAATTTTATTAGTTACATAACTAATAAGTCATTAGTGTTTGATATTATCACCTCTTGGATTATCAACCTAATATATTTCAACCTTCATAGCCATCATATTGAAGCATTAGTGTCATAGGGACTATTTTGAAATAACATAATCAGATTGTAACTTAGTATTTAATAGTGCATTGTTTCCAAGATGAGGACCTTATGTTTGGTACATCACCTCCAAGTTTATTTATTAGTTTTAAATTTTATATTTCCCCTTTTCCAAGTTAATAAAGTAGTATAGTTGTTAGTGTATGTGTTTTTCTAGGGGGATAACACACACAAATATAGAGGTTTGATCCACTTAAAGGTCACCCATAACCTAAGATCAATCCCATTGCACTATACAAAGTTGAGAGGGATTGAATCACTCTCTCAAGGGTGAAAATTTTAGCTATAAAAATTTTGGGATGCTTGGTGGGACTCAAAAAGAAAGAGGGTTTCCAAGATTGATGTTGATCTTGGCAAAAGTGCAGCTATAGGATCCTTCTTCATGAACAAGTTTTAAAACTGTTGGCTACTGACTAGTGAGCCAATTACCATCCCAAAGGTGACTAGAAAATAATAATTGAAAGGTAACCCCTTTGAATTTGTTTAATTAGTTTGATATTCAGTAAAAAAAAAGAGGTTTCCTCATACTCTCCCTTATACCAAGTCACCTAGGAAGAAAGCTCTATATTCCCTTTTATCCAAGTTCTCCCTAAGGCTAATAACATGGATAGAAATATGCCCTTTATTGATTTAAATGTTGGTTATCCTTTAAAAATTCAACAATATGATGACATACCAGTGGGTACCCTCAATATTATCCCTTATTTTAGTGGGAAAACTACTCTTACTCCCATTGAGCATATTAAGGACATGGAAAACTTTTGAAACATCCATAACATAATAAAAGAGAATGTGGAAATTAGGTTATTGGAAATTAGTTTTAAAGGAAAGGGTTTGGAGTGGTATATAACCTTAGATCCTAATTCCATTAAATCATTGGGATGAATTGGGAGAGAAACTGATTAAAAGATCTGAAGATAAGAGTGACCATGTATCATTCGTTGAGTAATTGACCACCATAAAAAGAGATCCTTAAGAATTAATGCAATATTTCCAATGCTAGGTTACAAAATACATGGGATAGGATCCTGATTATTGTAAGAACCACTCCAAACTATGCATTCCTATATTAACTTAAGGCTTTGAATAGTGATCTAGTGGTTATGATTCAATCTATGGGTGGGAATACCTTACCAAATGAATTTAAAATTATTATTAGGGATGAGAACAATCTGATCCAAGATATAAAAATTATTCCAAGGTCCCTTATGCATTTTTTTTCCTGACATTCAGCCCCCTACCCCAACTTTTACTCCTATTCCTACCATAACCAATCATGAGTTGGCTTCCCCCTAGTCAAAAAAGTAAGCCAAATGATGTGGAAGGGCTAATTAAGACTCTTGAAAACAAATTCATCGGAAATGGGGAGGAAACAAAGTTAGTTCTCATAAGTCCTCTCAATTAAAACCAATCTCATCATCCATATCAAACAAATAGACCCAAATTTCCAAGGAAATGCTTACAGGCAAGGCCATATCACTAATGTTAGACCATATAAAAGTTTTTAACCCAAATATAAAATCCAATTCAAGATATTTATTACCCACCCAAAATAATCTAATGTAAGAGTAGGAATGGTCCTCTTAATGGAATCAATCTCATGAGAAATCCATTAATCAAGATGGAGGGTTGAATCAATCTTGTATGGCATAAGATAGAAATTTTCCTTTTCTAACACAAGATGAAGCTTCAAATCAGGTTATGGTTGTTGGAGGAGAAGGTTAGTAAAGTGATACAATTGTAAATTTTCAAGAAGATGATTATTATGTAGTGAATCAAGTGGGAAGCTCAAGTAGGGTGGTGGATAGTTTAATTGCAACCAACACTAGGTTTAAAAGGAGGGTTATTGAAAAAACACAAGAGAGTGGAAAAGGTTCATCTATAATTCCCTCTATGATTCAAGGGATAAGAGGTATAAATGTACATCCTAAGGCTTAATAATCTCAAAGATATTAGAATGATAAGAGTACCTTTATATAGAAAAACATATAGGCCCAAAGTGATGTCATAAATCTTAGAGGACAACCAAAGATTTTGCTTCTTCTCTCAACATAATGGATCAAATGAAAAATATTAATGTAAGTATACCTATGTGGGAAACTTTGTCTATTCCTAGGTAAAGGGATATTTTTCAAGAGGATCTATCTAATCTCATCTCATCATCATGATCAACAAGAAAGAGTACTATTGTGTTCATAAATACATCAAAGCTTGGTGAGTCACACCAAGGTAAATTGAACAAGCCTCCTCCCCTCTATGTTTCAATGATCATTAGTGATGTTTTGGTGCATAATTGTATGATAGATAGTGGGGCTAGTTTCTCAATCATGCCAAAAGGAAAATAGTGTATAATTTAGGCCTCAAATATGAGCCTAATACTAAAGGTGTGCTACAACTATATGGATCATCCTCTAAGACAATTGGTGTTATCAAGGGTTTGAATCTAACTCTTCATACGTGTCATAATTTTTCCATTTCTCAATATGTGGTTTTTCTTTACTTTCCACCATACTTTACCCCTTAGTTATCAAAGAACTTCATGGAAAATATTAGTGGTTACTTATCATCAGTTTGGTCCTATATGGCTTTTAGGACAAGATATGGCACAAAAGTTGCTATAAAAATAAAACCTATTTCAAGGTTTCATATTGAGCCATACTGATGAACATTTAATATAGCAAATATATATCTATATAAACTATCAGCAAAGTGTTACCTTTGATTATATATTGCATTGTATTTAATAGTTAAGGTCTTATCTATAGTAGGAAATGAATGCAATTTATCCTTTATTTGTAAGTAATTATTTTTTGAAACTTTACCTTATTATTTTGTCTAACTTGGATGAATAACATAGTTTTGAGTATAGAAACACATCCCAATGGTGGGGTGATTTTGAGAAGGTAACACACAATATTGGTAACTTTTTTTTGTTACAATTTTGAGGATTTAGTGAGTGAGATCTAAATAATTGACACTCTAAAGATGATGCAAAATTGATCCAAATATGATCTAAGGATGCTCTAAATACATATACAAGGTGCTTTGAAGATATCTAGATATGCTCTGAAGACCTGTATAGGATGCTCTAAAGACACCAAAATGCTTCAAAGACCAATTGGATCCTATTGATTGGGATAGTAATTCTATAGATATCTATAAATAGACCTTTTTATATTTAGATGTCTTATTTTAGACATTTGCCATTCATGGTAATGGCCTAAACCAATCTAGATATATTTGTACCTCTATTTTGTAAAATTGGATAAGTATCTTCAAGCTATGTTAATTATTTCTTATTTATAGCTATTTGAGTCAGTTTTAACTCCTTCTAGAAGTGTAGGATCTGACTCCTAGAGTGTATATATTTTAAATAAATATATTTGGGCATTGAGATTACCAATATTTTTAACTCTATGAATAGATGTTGAGATATGTTTAAATACACATTTCCTTCTCATTCTAGATAGTTATAAAGTTAGAGAAAGTAAGAAGAAGTTGGAAAAGTTAACAGTTGGTGAATTAGAAAACTAAAAATCATTTCATATCTATATATGTTCTTTTGAATGGAATAAAGTTAAATATTTCCATTTATTAATAAGTAAAACATTTCTAGTTCTGAAGAAGGAACAAGGGTTCACTTCTCCTTTGAGGATCAGGATAAATCAGTACTTTTAGTTTAATAGTTTGAAAGTATTTTCTTAATTCAGGTATATTTCATTTATTGCAGAGTGATTCCTTTTGAATGCAAAGTGGTTTCATTTCAAAATCTAAGAGTGATTTTTTTAAAAGTAAGTGTGAATTTCCTTTAAATCAAGTGTGTTTCATTTATATGCAAAAGTTATTTCAATTTAATACAAATAGGTTTCTTTTATGTAAGAGTGAGTATTCCAATTCAAGTAATTTTTTTAATTCATCTCATATTCAAAAGTTGTTTAAGTGACAATAGACAACACTCTCATATTTTAGAACATCACACTATCCTACCCAGTCGAGCAAGTTGAGTGAGGACATCATATTTCTTATGCCAGATGTTTAAGTTTTGGATGTTGACGGTATAGATGAAATATGAGATATTCATTTAACAAATAGTTTAGATTTAATTTTTTACAAGATAAAAAGACTATTTTAGATAATCTGGACTTATGTACCTATATTGGATGAGAGATAATCATTGAAAATGAATAGGTTTTAGGTTTTATGCAAGTTGTACATGGAGAGTATGATAATAATTTGGATCTATTCCCCATTTATTAGATTAGATAAAATTTAAAAATTATAAAATTTTGAATAATGTAGGCATATTATTGATATTTTTTTTAGTTTGACTATAGATAAGTATAAATTATCTAAAATAGTCCATATAGAGTTAAAGTATTATTTAATATTAATAGGATTTAGAAAACATAGTAGAAGTAAAATCCCCTAAACAGTGAACTATACAACTCTAATATCAAACTATCTCATTAAATATCAGACACTACCCTAGTTTAAAATACACACCAATCCATTGATTGGTTAAATGAGAGGTATAATTATAGCCTATCAATTTTTGTACCATTATCAATGTCACATTTTTCAATAAGTGTTAGTGAGATGATACACTAGATTTATACAAGGAAATTCAAAAATATTCATAAAACACAAAAACAACTCAAGAATCTTTAGATTTATGAACCACCCAATATATTATCAAGGATAGTTTACCTCTAAGGGATCCTAAATAAATAGATAAAAGAGAGGGTCCAATCCTTGCTGGAAAGATCAAGAAGTGAAATAAAGGCACTTAAAATCCATTTTTTAAATTCCTTTCCTAAACAAGGTTCATCCTCACAAGCAGATCCTACAAGAAGAATCCTATTTAGAACATCCTCTCTTATAGGGAGAATTGATCCTAAAAATCTTCTTTCTGGAATAGTTAGATTTGATCCAACAACACTACAAGAAGAAGATCTAATCAAATATTCTCCTCTTGAGATAGACTATAGATTGATTAACCAAGAAGTTAATTTATATTGGATTGATAATTAAGGTTGAGAAGAAAACATGGGAGACAAACATGCACATGTGGAAAAACCTAATTGATAACCCCAATAGGATAAAACTTTTTCTTATCCAATCAACCTAGGTCATGATGACAAAACTTCCATGAAAAAAAATTTAGCATGTATTTTACCCACTTTCAAAGGTAAATCCTTATAGGATCCATATTAGTTCCTCAATAAATTTCAGGTTCTCTACCAAACATATGATTATGTCATAGGCAATCAAAATTTGAAATTATTCCCATCTATATTCAAGGATGCAACCATGCGATGGTTCATAGGCCTTGAGGGTAATTCCATAACCATTTGGGATGAAATGGAAACTACATTTCTTGACAAATATCAGTATTACTGTAGAGTTAGAGAATAAAAGGAAGACTTTTTCAAGATTAAAAAAAATGAAGATGAAACCTTAGAAGATTACCTTGACAGGTTTATATTTACCCATAAAAGGAGTGGTTATCAACTCACTAAGGAGATTGCCAAAATATTCATTATTAAAGGGTTAGATGATTATGTATGTGATGCTTTGAATCTCATGAGAAAGGGTGGCATTGACAAATTAACATTTCATCAAATTTCAACATTATGTACTAATTACTCTAAGACAAGATCTAGTATAAGGAAATCAAGGTTAGGAAAATCACTTGAAGTTGGAAAATTAATGGAAGAATTCAACAATTTAAAGATATAAATTCTAGTGAAATTGACATCTACCTTAGATGGACTCAAAGAAAAATCTAATTCTATCAATACTGAACAATTATCAATCTATTGTACTAGATGTAGACTCCAACATGCAATAAAATATTTACCCTTAAAAAAATAGAGATCTATGGTATTTGTGTTCTAGACCATGACAATAAGAATTTCAAATACCTTCTTAATATAAGAAATCAATTGAAATAAGTAGTGCATATCATTGAGTAAATAAACTTCATTCAAAGATGAGGAAATCAATAATCCCAGCCTCAAAATTAGTTTGGTATAAGATTTCCTCTTGATCCATAGATGCCACCATGGGATGGACAAGTCACACCACCAATATGGGGAACACCATAACCACAACCATGGGGTACTCAATAATGGATACCAAAAATGTGGGGAATGCCTCAAAGTCAACTTTGGGTACAACAAAAACAATAATCACATTGGGTCTAACAACCACCACCTCAATGATTAAATCAATAGTATTAGCCACAAAGTAGGTTTCCTCTACAATATGCTTTAATGTCTCCTCAAATTTATCCACCACTAATTGAATAGTAGGTTAACCAACCACAATTACCTACCCAACTAGTGGCAAATCTAAAGATTAGGCAAAATGCACCTATTTATAGAGCTGATCAAGAAAGTAATATTGCAAGTGGTTTAACTGAATACAATAATGTTCAAATCAGATAAAGGAAGGTATTAGGAGATACACCCATTACCATAACTAAAATTCCCAATGATGATAACACTCTTGATCCACCTATAATCCAAGAACTAGCTAAAAAAAAGGTAGAAGCCATAACCACACCAAACACAATTTAAGATCCCCCTGTTGTTCCATTTCATAAGATATTTAAGGAAGAGAAACCTAGGGAATATTCTAATTTGTTGCATGGATTAAAAGACATGAAGATAAAAATTCCACTATTAATATTAATTAAATATATTCCTAAGCTAAATCAAATCATTAAAGGATTATTCATTAAAGCATTAAGAAGAAAGAAGCAGTGTCCCAAAATAATTTACATAACTGGTAAAATTATTGATTTATTAGCAACAAATATACTTGTTCATAAATATGGAGATAATAGCAATATTATGATGATTGTGATAATTGGGAACAAGTATATTTTAAATATGCTTATAGATATAGGTGTTGTTATAAACATAATGACTGTCAACATAGTAGAGTCTTTATATCTAATAGGGCTTCATCTTACTACAACAATCTTGCAAATGGTAGATCAATCCATTGATACCCATAAAGTAACCATAGAGAATGTACCAATCACCATTGAATCCTAGGAATGCCATATTGATTTCATGATCCTTTAAATTAAACCAAAGAGATTAGGGTATCCAACAATTCTTGGTAGAACTTGGTTAGCTATATTTTTAGAAAAAATTAACTATAGATCTATAAACATGACCATTTTTAATGGAATTCATGCTAAATAGATATCTCTTTATCTTCCTTATATACCTTCAATGGGTCTTTTTGAATAAATATGGGTAGATCAACCTGAGCAAAACTAGACTAGTGTGTCTTCTTTAGCCATGGTTACCATCAAAGAACATGCTTAAGAATTTGAGGAACAAACAACATAAGACTTAAACTAAGAGAGCCTAGCTTTGAAGTCTGATAGTTTTTCTCTAAAGTTTGGTAGTTTTACTTTTAAATCTGGTATTTTTTCTTAGAAGACTGATAGTCTTACTTAAAGTCTAATAGCTTAGTTCTGAAGACTAGTAGCTTAGTTCAAAATACTAGTAGCTTAGTTTTGAAGATTAGTGGCTTAGCTCTGAAGATTGAGAGCTATGCTCCGAAGATGAAAAATCATGAATGGGAAGAATCCACCTCCATCACTAAAAATTAAGATAGTTATATAAGACCATCAAACATGTTATCTAATCCATAAGACATTCAATAAGCCATAGTTGATTGTGCTCAAAATGGGCAAAATTCATGTTTACATGATTTTTATTGTCCATTGACCAATATGCTTTCCATAAGTGAAACATTTTTAAAAATATTTAGCCACACTTCACATGTTATTACCATACACATACCCATTGAATTCTTGATGAGTGAGTACAAATAATTGAATTCCATTGTTCTAGGCACTAAGCAGATTATAATTCAACCAAGTAAACTGTTAATTATCAATAGTTATTTAATTGACCAATAACAGAAGAAGGTATTTGATGTCTTGGTATAACACATAAAATATTTTTATTTGGATTATAATGACATGAAAGTAATACATCCTAGTGTTTGTACACCACATTTATACTAGAAATGTTAGACTAGTCAAACAACCACAATAAAGTATTAACCCAATTTTGAAGGAAATTGTAAAGAAGGAAATAGAGAAAATATTAAATTTTGGTTTTATCTATCCTATATTTGATATCCAATGGGTTCACCCTTATTTATTATGCCTAAAAATAATGGGAAATGAAGAGTTTATGTAGACTATAGGGAACTGAACAAAGCCACCATGAGAGATTATTTCCTTTGCCTTTCATTCAAGTTGTAGGTAATTTGGTAGGAAAATAGTAATTTTCTTTCTTAGATGGATTCATTAGATACAATCAAATCAGACTAGCACCTAAAGATCAAGACAAAATAACATTTACCTACCTCTAGGAAATGTATACTCATATAGTCGTACCTTTTGAATTGTGTAATGCACCTACTACCTCTTAGAGAGAAGTGTTATCAATATTTTTTGATCTTATAAATGACTATGTGGAAGTGTACATGGATGATTTCACTATTCATGGTACTACATTTGATGAAGATTTGAATAATTTGGATGAAGTTCTTACTAGATGTAAAGAGCACTAAGTATCTTTGAGTCATGAGAAATGCATCATAATGGATAATAAAGGGATAGTCTTAGGGCATCATATCTCTTCTCAAGGAATGAAATTATATTCTAAAAATATTGAGGTAATTTCTAACCTCCCTATTCCACAAACATGAACTGATGTTAAAAATTTTCTTGGTCATGAAGGATATTACATAAGATTAATTAAAGACTTCAGTAAGATAGTTTCCCCTATGTTTTATTTATTATAAAAATATAGTGAATTTGTATGGAATGATATATGTTAAGAAGCCTTTAAAAAATTAAATAATAAACTCATGACTACTCCAGTGTTAAAAGGACCTAATTGGGAAAAAACTTTTCATGTCTATATTGATGATTCCAATACTACATTAAGAGTAGTCTTAGGTCAAAGAGATGATGATGGAAAGATGTATGTCATTTATTATATCAATAATAATCTTACCCTCATAGAGAATAATTACACTACCATAGAAAATATTTTTTTATTGTTGACTATGAAATAAACAAGTTTAGGGATTACATTACTAGTTATTAGATATTCATCTATATAGATAATTTAGCAATTAAGTACTTAATGAATAAACTAGTAGCAGCTAGGAGAATAATTAGGCCCCTCCTACTATTACAAGAATTTTACATTACTATCATAGGCAAACTAGGGAAGTATAATGTTATTTCTAACTTTTTATCTAGATTGATCACTACATGTGAAGATGAACCTATGGAGGACTCTTTTCTAGATGAACAACTATTTTCCATATCAACATACTCCCCATGGTTTATATACATGGACATATGTAATTTTCCTCATGCTTTTACCTCTAAATAAATAAAACATTTGGTTAGAGATATTTATCATTTTAAATGGTTTAAAGGCATGTTGTTTAAAACTAGACTTGAACATATACTTTGTAGGTGTGTCAGAGAAGATGAGCTATATAAAATCATTAAAGCATGCCATAGAGAACCATAAGGAGTAAATTATTCCTAAAAAAACACCATTCACAAGATCCTTGGTACATGTTACTACTGTCCATCTCTTTACAAGTTTGTTAAAAGGTTTATATGGCAATGTGATCTATGCCAAAGGATGGGTAAGCATACTCTATCCTCTGAAATGCCTTTTCATCCTCAAATAGGTTTAAAATCATTTAAAAAATAAGGTTTAGACTTTGATGTACCAATCAACCCACCATATCAAATAAATAAATATTTAATAGTGTGTACTAATTATGTTACTAAGTGGGCTAGAGTGTAAGCACTCACATTTGCTAGAGAAGAAATGGTTGCTGATTTTATATACCATCAAATCATGCTAATATTTAGAGCTCCTAGATATATTATGTTAGATCAAGGATCCCAATTCATGTCCAACATGATCAAATCTTTCATATAGTTGTATCAGATCAATCATAGGAAATCTTTACCATATCATTCCCAAGGCCAATGGGCAAGTGGAAGTCACCAATAGAGAGCTAGAAAACATCTTAACCAAGATTCTAAACAAAAGTAGAAAATATTGGGCATAAAAATTACCTAAATTAGTTTAGGCATATAATACAACATGGAAGACAATTATAGGATTCTCTCCATATGAAATTATGTATAGAAAGAAACCTTTGTTACCTATAGAATTTAAATTGTAGACATTGAATACAATAGCTAACATGGGAATTTATCTTGATGAAGCACAAAAATAAAGAGTAATGAAACTAAATGGGCTGGATGACATGAGAATGGATGCACTCATGCAAATTAGCTTGATTCATAAGTAGAGAAAGCAGTGGTATGACACTCACATCAGAGAAAGATAGTTTTAAGAGGGTGATTGGGCACTCCTATGTGATTCCAAATTTTAGAAATTCAAGGGTAAGTTAAGGATAAGACGGTTGGGACCATACCTAATAAAAACCATTTTTAGTAATAGATTTGTCTAGCTTTAACCCATTAATGGTGACCTAAAAACACTTTTGGTCAATGATCACAAACTTAAGGTGTACAGAAGAACACTCATCATAGAAGATTTTTTTTACAAAATCAAAACCAATTTGACCTTATGGAAGAACCTAATTCTTCCACTAAGGCCAAATGATCTTAGTAGCAAACATACAATAAAGGAGGATTTTTGAAAACTAACAAATGGAGGTTATCCTCCCTTCAAAATTAAAAAACTAAATAAAAATATGAAAATAATATATATATATATATATATATATATATATATATATATATATATATATATATATATATATATTGAAAGGTGAAAAATAGTAAATGGCACTTTTTAGAAGAACAATTTCTATAATAAAAATAAAAACTATTGCCAACTAACCTATCTTCTTAGATTTGTTTATCCTTGTAAGACACATGGTATCTCTAGAAGATAAACATGGATTTGTATGGCAAGGTATAATTATATTTATTTTTCCAGAGGATTAAGCATTTTTTGTTTCATGTAGTTCATGTGTAATCATTAGGCAATCAACACTTTTCAAATGGACAAGTTTTGGTTATGTAGTGCATGTGTAATCATGTCTTCCACACCAAATTCCAAAATTTGATGTGACGGTGTTTTCTAAGGACCTTTTTTAATAGATTTGATGTGACAAAAGACATTTTTAACTAGAGTTTATCAGATAGAATTTTAATGGACCTTTTAAAAAAAAATGTTTTGATGGGCTACATAATTTATTTAAAATATTGTCTCACATACTATCAATTATGGTCTTTTCACCACATCATTAATAATGACAAGATAAAACACTTTCCCATTATATCTCAAAGCTCTGAAGAGATTGCCATAACTACCACCATAATTATTGTCGTAATTTCATAATACACCTTGATTTTTTATTCATTTTTATATTATCATTTCTCTTCACTATTGCATCATATGCCTAACCTCTAGTCTTCCCCTATTTCCTATGCAAATCTAAGATTTGTTTTTTATAGTGTAATCAGGTTTTCAATCAAACAATGTTAGCTCTAAAGATGGGTAGAATAAATAAGAAGAGTAAACCAAAATCCTTAGATGCATTACTAAATGATGAGGCAACTAGAGACATCTTTGAATCAATAAGATGGTTAAATTTATTAAAAATGTTTTAGGGTTTTCATGAAGATATCGTGCAAGAATTATTTGAGAACTTTTATGAAGACCATGTTATTATCAAAGGTAAAAACATTCTAGTGAATCCATCTGTGATTAGTATTCTCTTTGGGATTCCTAAGAAGGGGGAAGTTGTTATATATAAGATAGGTTTCATCAACTTAATTCATATGTTTATTGAAGGAAATGGGCCCTAACCTAGACTGGCCCAATCCACATAAGGAGTGGCTAGGGGAATCATGAGAGATAGTATTTTTCATCCATGGTAAAATGTGGTATTATAGATTATGAAATATATTACTTATGATGGCTAGTTTACATTAGCTAGTGGAGATGCCATGAGACTCCTTTACCTGAGGAAAGGAGATACTAGAGAAGAATACAAGGTGAACATTTCCTCTTTTCTTCATAATTCCCTAATAAATGTTACCTAAAAACAAAAAGAGGCATAGGGTTCATCTGACACCATGGGTTGGTTACCCTTATCTATCAGTATTATTTTCTAAGTAAACCTAGGGTTTAAAAGGCCTAGTCATCATTCCTATAAAATTTCTCACAAGTTTATATCAATAAAACACCACACCTTACCTCTCCTCCTTCTACCATAGTATATATTGAAGAATGACCATCTTCACCACCTTTGGCTTTGAAGACACTATGCCAAAGATGGAAGTGAAAAATCTAAATTCCCTCAGATATCCCTAATCCTCTAGCTAAGCTCTAATGAAAATGTCATTTTATTCTACAGGAAGAAGAAGAAGAAGATGTGTAGGCCACGAAGACTTTGGGAAGATCAAGCTCCTCCATTGAAATTATAGATGTTGAATAAGTTGTTGCAAAAGAACACCATGACTACGAAATTATATGTGTAAAAGAAACCTTTGTATAAGAAATTATGCCTTAAAATGTAGAGTGACCTTTACCCTCTAGTGTTGATAATGGTAAGGATTGCTTGATATAAAAAGGTCCATCTTACCCTCATTATGTTAATGAATAATAATAATTGCTTCATGTCATGGATATGTTCTACCATGAATAAAAATAAGTCAACAACAAGTAGAATTAGATGTTCTTCATTCAACCTTGAAAGGTAAGGACCTGATTATTTCTAATTTGGAACAAAGATGTGAATAATATGTCACTAGAGCTAGAGAACAAGAGATAATTATTATAGGAATACAATCATAATAGACTAGGTTACACAATTTTATGTTTTCACAAAGTCAAGAGTTGAGTGCTTTACAAAATTCTCTTGCTATTAAGGACACCCAAATTGTTTATTTACAACATGCTAATGTTGATAAAAATAATCAGATTTATGATTTGAGGTAAATTATTTTTGATAAAAATGCATTGATTGTCCAACATAATGATAGAATAAGAGAGCTAACGACTTAAAATTTCGAGTTACAAGCTTCTATATAAGCAATGCAAAGAGAAAAAAGAGAAATAACAGTTCAAATTGAGGGATTGACAAGAGTTATTACCTCCTTCCCTATTCCACTACATGAAATGATGTCAGTCTAAAACAACACCCAGAATAAAATTAAGAATTTAAGTGAAGAAAATTCTAAGCTTAAGAAGAGTCTCAAAATCAATTTGCAAAGTCTCAACAATAATTTCAAAAAACCTAGGCCTCTATCCAACACATTTGTGCTATTTCTAAGAAATTATTAGCATGCATGCAACCTTCATTTGTTTATGTTATTTTTCTCCACAAGAATTTTTATAAATGTTAGATTTATCTTATTTCCCTTGGTTTTCTATACATTATTAAAAATAAGCACATTTTTATGAACATTTTTATCAAAATCACTAAAGAAAGGCAAGATGTAATTTGTGAGTTTTATACTTTTAATTTGTTGTTAGGATGTCAATCTAGTTTTCTTGTCAATTTATTTATTGGAGAGACACAATTACGTGCCTTTATTTCTAATCTAAGGAACCAAATAGCATGGAAACAAGATAATAAAGAGTTTCTGTAATCACAAACCACCACTGGGCTATACATGAAACCCCAATTCCCAAAGGCAAGGAAACTTATTATTGCTTATCAACCAGTGTATCATATATATATGAAGAATAAATATCATGAGTTATGAGATCCAATATTGAATTTTTTTGAGATTTTATAAGCCACCTTTACCATTGTCATCAATGCCAATATTTCCTAATGGGATACCTTAACTATTGAGTTGAAGCATAGGGAAGTATTGAACCCTACCACTATCAAATGAAATCTAAGAAGAAGTAGATTAATTGCCTAGATTATCACTTAGCTCATAGAGGAAAGAGGTTTAGATGTATGGATTGGGATGATGTTCAAGCCTCTAATAATTTTTTTTCCTCTAGCTTCATGCTAGGGTTGGATTACTTAGGTAGAAGTTGAGTTTCAAGCTTGGTTACATACACTTGTAAGGGATTTTAGATTCTTGACTAGAGGCCACCATGATTGGGGCTAACATTTTCAAGTTTATAATCTTTTTCATAGGTTTGAATTAGGAATTTTGGATTGAATACCAGTCAAGAGGACTTGTAAAAGCTAAAGTGTGGGGGAGAAATGATGAGCATTTCATATATATCATCATATCTATATAAACTATCCATAAAGTGTTACATTTGGTTATATATTTCATTGTATTTAATATTTAAGGTCTTATGTAAGTAGGAAATGAATCCAAATTATCTTTTATTTTTATGTAATTTATTATTGATTCTTTACTTTGTTATTGTGTTTAACATAGATGAATAACACAATTTTGAGTACAGAAACACATCCCAATGGCAGGGTAATTTTGAGAAGGCAACACATCATTTTAGAAACTCTTTTTGGTTACAATTTTGAGGATTCAGTGAGTGAGATCCAAAGAATTGACACTTTGAATATGCTCTAGAAGTGATCTGAAGATGATCTAAACATATTCTAAAGACATATATAGGTTAATCTGAAGAGATATAGTCATGATATAAAGACCTATATAGAGTGCTCTAAAGACTTGTACATGATGTTCCAAACACACCAGACATGCTCCGAATACTAGCTGAATCTTACTGATCGAGATAGTAATTATACAGATATTTATAAATAGACTTTGTATATTTATATTTCTTATTTTAGACATTACCATTCATGGTAATGGCCTAAACTAGTTTAGATATATTAGTAACTCTATTTTTAAAAACTGGATAAGTATCTTCAGTCTATGTTAGTTATTTATTTTCTATAATTAGTTGAGTCTATTCCAATGCCTTCTTAGAAGCATGGGATTTGACTTCTAGATTTTCTATATTTTGAATAAATAGATTTAGGCATTGAGATTGCTAATATTTTATACTCTATGAATAGATGTTGAGATATGTTTAAATACACATCACCTTCTCATTATAGATAGTTAAAATGTTAGATAAAGTAAGAAAAAGTTGGAAAAGTTAACAGTTGGTGAATTATAAATTAGAAGCATTTCATATGTATGTATGTTCTTTTGAATGGAATAAAGTTCAATATTTCCATTTATTATTGAGTAAAGCAATTCCTATTCTGAGGAAGGATAGATTGGCACTTTTGGTTTAATAGTTTGGAATTATTTATTAATTCAGGTATACTTCATTTATTGTAGAGTTATTCCTTTTAAATTCAAATTGATTTCCTTTCAAAATCAAAGAGTGATTGTTTTTAAAGAAAGTGTGTTTCATTTACAAGCAAAAGTTATTTCAATTCAATACAAACATGTTTATTTTATGCAAGAGTGAGTATTCTAATTCAAGTAAGTTTGTTAATTCATCTCATATTCAATTTTTTTTAGAAGTTATTTAAGTGATAATAGATGACACTCTTAGATTCTAGAACATCACAATGTCTTACCCAGTTAGGCAAGTCAAGTGAGGACATCATATGTCCTATGCTAGATGTTTAAACTCTAGATGTTGATGGTGTATGAAATAAGAGATCTTAAATTAACAAACAATTTAGATTTACTTTTTTTCAAGATAGATTTAAAGTCTTATTTACTATTTTTAATATTTAGAATACATAATAGAAGTAAAACTTCTCAAATAGTGAATTGTACAACTACAATATCAAACAATCTCATTGTAAATAGCCATCAAACACTACCTTAGTTGAAAATGACACCAATCCATTGATTAGTTAAATCAGAGGTTTAATTATATCCTATCATATACAAACCAAATGTGACTAATGTCAATTATGTTATCATTAATGATAAGGATCATCCTAGTGATAAAGAGCCAATTGTTCCTATTGAAGACATTTTAGATCTCTTCCTAGATGAATGGGGGGCATAAAATCATGAGTTTAACCCATAGATAGGTGTTAAAAAGTCTGGTATTGGGGTTTATTTCTTACATGAATAAGGTATAACCATACCTTCCCTTTCTAAGACTAATGATGATAGTGATGGATTATGGAAGTTTTTTTGATGGCTCAAGAATCAGGAATAGAGTAGGTGCAGGTATTAAGCTTGTTTCTCCATCAAATGAAAGGTACTATTCAGCCATTAGAATTTAGTTTAGTTGTACTTGAAATGTAGATAAATATAAATCTCTTATACATGGGATTCTATGGGCAAAGGAGTAAGGCAAGTACAAATTATTTGAGATAATTAACTAGTTATACACCAAGTAAGAGTACATTTAAGAACACATTGTTGAAGTCCTAGGGACCTTATTGAAGATTTTTAGGATTTTAATAGCCAATCAATCCTAAGTGAATAGAACCAACATGCTAATATGTTGGCATCAATTGGATCACAATTTGACATCTTTAATGATGTCAAGAATCCAAAAACTTATCCACACATCATGATAGTTATAAGGCCTTCAATATTAGACAATGATGTTAATTGGTAAGTATTTGAAAGTGATAAATAAATAGAATATTTTCTCCAACAAAAGGATGAGTTTTATTTCAAAAACTAGGCCAAGTTGTAGCACCAATATGGGGACCCAATTATGCAATTAAGGTCTAATAAGCTTCCTAAAGCGTTGGTTACTCTTGAGGGTATATGCAATGAAAGTGATAAAATGAGGAGAGATAAAGTAAGCATGTATATAAAAGAGGAACATCATGATAAACTGTTTATATTCAAATATAAAATCCTAATTCTTGGAAAGGTATGTACTCTAAAAGAAAAGGCTATATTTATTGACTTATGTAGAGAATTTTTCGATGTCTTTGCTTGGGAGTATACTAAACTCAAAGGGTTTGATCCCTCATTGGCTCAAAACACTATAGAACTTGATCCTAATGGTAATACTATAAGTCAAAAGAAAAATTCCATCAATCCTAAAGTGGAGATGCTAATGAGGAAGGAACTCACCAAGTTGATAGAGTCGAGAATTATCTTTCTTGTCAAATACTCTTCACGGGTTACCAACTTAGTTCCTATGAGAAATAAGAGTGAAAAAATAAATTTATGTGTGGATTTTAGAGAATTGAATAGGGTGTCATTGAAGCATTAGTATCCTCTACCTTAAATGGAGGAAATACTTAAATTAGTAGTAGGTTCTCAATGTTTCTCACTAGTGGATGACTATTAGGGTTACAACCAAGTGTTTGTAAAAGAAGAAGATCAATATAAGATAGCCTTCACTATTAAATGGGGCACATATGAATACAAGATAATACCATTTAGTCTATCCAATATAGTTTCCATATTCCAAAGATCCATGGATATGGATTTCCAAGGTTTTATCAATATAATGGTACTAATATATCTTGATGACATAATATTTTATCTAAAAATGCTAGTGACCACTTGAATCATCTAAAGCTAATCTTTGAAAGGTGCAAGGAATATAGGGTTTCTCTCAACCCCAAGAACTATGTTTTTAATTTTCATGGAGTTAAATTACTTGGTCATATCATTTATAAATATGGGCTTGCTATATGCCCTGATGGGGTGAGCACAATACTAGCTTTGTCATTGCCCAAACATAAAAAAAAAAAAATTGCAAAGTTTTCTTGGGAAGATCAATTTTTTTAGGAGATTCATACCTAGATTTTATAATGTTGTGAGGCATATAATATCTAGTTAAAAAACTATCAATCATTTTTTTGGACCAAGGAGGGGAAGGCTAGTTTTGAGGCCATCAAATAAGATATTGTTCAATCACCTATACTAATCAACCATAATTTTTATAAGGAATTTTATTTTATGATTTTTCAAAATTTAACACCATATCATATATCTAATGCAATATGATAATGAAGGACTTGAATATCCTATAGCCTTTTCTAGTCAAGGGATAAAAGGCTATGAAGAGAGGTATAAATATGTTGAGAAATAAGTATTGGTAGTTATAATAAGTCTAAATAAATTCTGCTATATGTTATTTAAAAACAAAATACATGTCATGGTAACTCATCCAAGAAAAAGAGACTTCATCTTGAATAAATATTTGAATGAGAAGAGAGAAAGATGGATAACTAAGGTGATGGAGTATGATGTTGAGATCAAGGCCACTAAGATAGTAAGAGGGAGAGGGCTATATGAACACCTAGCATCAGTCCTAAAATAAGAAGAAGAGATGATTTTATCATTGGAAGAGGTTCATATTATAGTTTCAACTTCATCTTCTCCAAGTTGGACACAAAAAATGGTGAGGTTCTTTTAAATAGGTGAGTGTCTTGTGGGTCTATATCAAACAAGAAGGATATACTTTAGATTGCAAATAATACCTTATATCCTTGTGGATGGAGTTATTTTTAGGGAAACACCTCAATAGGTGTTGATAATAGATCAGGTTGATAAGCTTATAAAACATTTCCATGATGAACCATTGGAGGTCATTTGGCACCTAAAACTACATCTGTAAAAATAATAAGGGCTAGTTACTATTGGCCTAGCTTATTAAAGGATTCATATGCTTGGGTTAGATTATCTAAAAAGTGTACACTTTTTATAAGAAAAAAAAACTTTCATCTCTCCCTCTTAATCCTATTTAAGTTGACTAACCATTCATGTAGTGGGGAATTGGCTTTATTGGAATGATTAATCCTCCATCTAGTACTAGTCATAAATGGGTTCTTAAATCTACTGACTATTTCATAAGGTGGGTAGAAGTAGTGGCCCTCAAGGAGGATTATAAAACTTTAGTTATTGACTTTTATGAGATCATAGTGATAAGGTTTGAGGTGCATAAAATAATCATTTTTGATAATGACATGGCTTTAAGTGGTGTAAAAATACTAGAATTGGCTCTCTAATATGATATCTACTTGAGTAATTCTTCTAATTACTACCCCCAAGGTAATGGGATAGTTGAGTCCACTAATAAGAACTTGATTAGAATTATAAAGAGTATAATAGAAGATAATCAAAGGGCTTGACACACTATATTAAAGACATCCCTATGGGTTGATAGGATTACCCTAAAGATTGCAATTGGTAACTCACTTATATACTTGTAAATGCTAGATAAGCCAAGATTCCCATTTCACTTGAGTTACTAGATCTTGAGTTGGCACATCAAATTTAGAAGATTGAGAATGACCCTATGGAGATAAGATTGGCATAACTAATGGCCTTGAAGGAATCAAGAAACCATGTTATGCACACCATAGAATGTTACCAAGCACAAGTGAAAAGAAACTTTGACATGAGAGATAACTCAATAACATATCAAGAAAGAGATATTGTCTTAAAGTGGGATGATAGTATAGATAACCCTAATAAGAACACTAAGTTTGATGCATTATGGAGTGGAACCTATGTTATCAATTCTTCCAAAGAACACAATGCCTTTCATCTTGAAAGACTCAATGGAGAGGAGTTAAGTATCCCAATTAGTGGGATACACTTGACTCCATGCTATTGAGGTCAATTTTAAGACTTTGTACATATTAGAGTAGGCCTTTCTATTACCCAAGTGATTCAAACATAGGTGTGTGTCTTGTTTACTTTGTGTTATTCTTTTCTCCAAGTGTCTTATGAACATGTGTGGTATTGTGTTTTATTTTATATTTATCTAGTTCAATTAGTTTTAAGGTTATTTTCAAGTCTTATTCTCAGTTTGTCTCAATTTAGGTTGAATTCATGACTCCATATCCCAATGAATCTACTAAGCCACTAGTCTCTATGTATAGTAAACATTCATTCCTAAGAGGCCACCAAATATGTTAGCCAAATTTTGGCTAACATGGACTAGTCTATTAAAAAAACTTGTCTTGTCAAGCCTTCACCTTGGTTTTTGAGATTGAAAATCCTTCATAAGACATGGTTAGCACTGTGTAAGGTATTTTTGACAAGTTTAAGGTAAATTTCTTCCTAATGTTATGCTTGTTTAGTCATAGTGTGTCTAGGTCAAAGGGGTTCAAAGAGGGTCAAGAGTTGATAAACCTTTGTCATGACATGTAGTCCAAGTCAAAGTCATTTAATGTGTCCCATGGTTTACACAAGGATATTAAATGAATTCAAAATCCATTTCTAACATTTTAACTCATTTTAACATGCTTGTTTGATCATTTTTAATGTCCAAGAATAGAATACAGTAAGAAGGTGGAAGGTTTATAAAAGAAGGGAGTGGTTGACATATCATACCACATTCATACATATGTAAGGAAGATCAAATAACACTTATTGGTTCATTTTAATCAGTTTTTATGTAGAATATGATAGTTTTCAAGTAAAAAAGGGTGGTTTTCAAGAAGTCTATATAGGTTTGAGAAGGAAGACCACTTCCAAACACTCTTATAGCTTATTATAATTCATATAGTTTCAAATCCATAAATTTTAATAGGTTTGAAACTCAAATAACGAAAAAACCTATTCACCTCTCTCATCACTCTCATTGGCAACTCTAGAAGGCACTTTGGTCTTGAGATGGTACATGTAGGAGAGAGAGAGTTAGATGGAATTATTTTTTTGGCTGATAGGGGTCCTTATACCCTTTAAATCCTTGGAATTATTTCTCAAATTGAGGACCTCTCTTTTATGAACAATCGATAAGAATTCCAAGTGGTCAAAATTCTATATCATTCCTCATATCTAATGATTTCCTCCAATTTATGTGATCTGGGCAACAATTCAAGTGATAATTCGGGTGACAGTTCCACCCCAATTGATGACGAAACTTCTAGGAGCCATAACTTTTGCACTGTAGCTCCAATTGACTCGCCGTTTGAACCGTTGGAAAGTTAAGAATGAGGATAACATGGTGAGATGGCATGGATATCTTTTCAATGAAGTTTTACCCATAAAAACCTAATGGAAGTGCCCCAAATTTCAATTTTAGTAGTGTAGTCTAAAAATAGTAATTCCTCGAATTTTATATTATTTTGAATCATGGAAGTCAAACCACTTAATCTCCCTCGAGATTGGTGACCTTCCAAATCCTCCCCATAATTTAAAAATGTTTATAAATGAATATGTAACCTGAAATGGAAAATTAGACATCTCTTCTCAGAGATAAACATATAGTTGTATTGCGATCTTGAGTAATAAAAACATCTCTTCTCAGAGAATTCATTGTTACTGTGTTATTTCTTTGTTTTTGAAATATTTATCAATGATAACTTCTCATTTTTTGACATGTCATACCATATTCATACATATGTAAGGAAGATCAAATAACACTTATTGGTTCATTTTAATCAATTTTTATGTAGAATATGATAGTTTACAAGTAAAAAAGGATGGTTTTCAAGAAGTCCATACAGGTTGCAGAAGGAAGACCACTTATAAACACTCTTATAGCTTATTATAATTCATATAGTTTCAAATCCATGAATTTGAATAGGTTTGAAACTCAAAGAAGGAAAAAACCTATTAACCTCTCTCATCACTCTCATTGGCAACTCTAGAAGGCACTTTGGTCTTGAGATGGTACATGTAGGAGAGGAGAGAGTTAGATGGAATTCTTTTTTTGGCTAATAGGGGTCCTTATACCCTTTAAATCCTTGGAATTATTTCTCAAATTGAGGACCTCTCTTCTATGAACAATCGATAAGAATTCCAAGTGGTCAAAATTCTATATCATTCCTCATATCTAATGATTTCCTCCAATTTTTGTGATCTGGACAACAATTCAAGTGATAATTCAGGTGACAGTTCTACCCCAATTGATGATGGAACTTCCAGGAGCCATAACTTTTGCACTGTAGCTCCAATTGACTCACCATTTGAACCATTGGAAAGTTAAGAATGAGGATACCATGGTGAGATGGCATGGATATATTTTCAATGAAGTTTTACCCCTGAAAACTTAATGGAAGTGCCCCAAATTTCAATTTTAGTAGTGCTGTCTAAAAATAGTAAGTTTCTAAAAATAGTAATTCCTCGAATTTTATATTATTTTGAATAATGGAAGTCAAACCACTTAATCTCCCTCAAGATTGGTGACCTTCCAAATCCTCCCCAAAATTTAAAAATGTTTATAAATGAATATGTAACTTGAAATGGAAAATTAGACATCTCTTCTCAGAGATAAACATATAGTTGTATTGCAATCTTGAGTAATAAAAATTATCTCTTCTCAGAGAATTCATTGTTACTGTGTTATTTCTATGTTTTTGAAATATTTATCGACTAGAACTTCTAATTTTTTTACATGTCGTACCATATTCATACATATGTAAGGAAGATCAAATAACACTTATTGGTTCATTTTAATCAATTTTTATGTAGAATATGATAGTTTTCAAGTAAAAAAGGGTGGTTTTCAAGAAGTCTATATAGGTTTCAGAAGGAAGACCACTTCCAAACACTCTTATAGCTTATTATAATCCATATATTTTCAAATCCATAAATTTTAATAGGTTTGAAACTCAAATAACAAAAAAACCTATTCACCTCTCTCATCGCTCTCATTGGCAACTCTAGAAGGCACTTTGGTCTTGAGATGGTACATGTAGGAGAGAGAGTTAGATGGAATTATTTTTCTAGCTGATAGGGGTCCTTATACCCTTTAAATACTTGGAATTATTTCTCAAATTGAGGACCTCTCTTCTATGAACAATCGATAAGAATTCCAAGTGGTCAAAATTCTATATCATTCCTCATATCTAATGATTTCCTCCAATTTATGTGATCTGGGAAACAATTCAAGTGATAATTTGGGTGACAGTTCTGCCCCAATTGATGACAGAACTTCCAGGAGCCATAACTTTTACACCGTAGCTCCAATTGACTCGTCCTTTGAACCGTTGGAAAGTTAAGAATGAGGATAACATGGTGAGATGGCATGGATATCTTTTCAATGAATTTTTACCCCTAAAAACCTAATGGAAGTGCCCCAAATTTTAATTTTAGTAGTGCAGTCTAAAAATAGTAAGTTTCTAAAAATAGTAATTCCTCAAATTTTATATTATTTTGAATAATGGAAGTCAAACCACTTAATCTCCCTCAAGATTGGTGACCTTTCAAATCCTCCCCATAATTTAAAAATGTTTATAAATGAATATGTAACCTGAAATAGAAAATTAGACATCTCTTCTCAGAGATAAACATATAGTTGTATTGTGATCTTGAGTAATAAAAACATCTCTTCTCAGAGAATTCATTGTTACTGTGTTATTTCTATATTTTTGAAATATTTATCAACTAGAACTTTTGATTTTTTTACATGTCGTACCATATTCATACATATGTAAGGAACATCAAATAACACTTATTGGTTCATTTTAATCAATTTTTATGTGGAATATGATAGTTTTCAAGTAAAAAAGGGTGGTTTTCAAGAAGTCTATATAGGTTTCAGAAGGAAGACCACTTACAATCACTCTTATAGCTTATTATAATTCATATAGTTTCAAATCCATAAATTTTAATAGGTTTGAAACTCAAATAATGAAAAAACCTATTCACCTCTCTCATCGCTCTCATTGGCAACTCTAGAAGGCACTTTGGTCTTGAGATGGTGCATGTAGGTGAGAGAGAGTTAGATGGAATTATTTTTTTGGCTGATAGGGGTCCTTATACCCTTTAAATCCTTGGAATTATTTCTCAAATTGAGGACCTCTCTTCTATGAACAATCGATAAAAATTCCAAGTGGTCAAAATTCTATATCATTCCTCATATCTAATGATTTCCTCCAATTTATGTGATCTGGGCAACAATTCAAGTGATAATTCGGGTGATAGTTCCACCCCAATTGATGACAGAATTTCCAGGAGCCATAACTTTTTCACTGTAGCTCCAATTGACTCGCCGTTTGAACCGTTGGAAAGTTAAAAATGAGGATAACATGGTGAGATGGCATGGATATATTTTTAATGAATTTTTACCCCTGAAAACCTAATTGAAGTGCCCCAAATTTTAATTTTAGTAGTGCAATCTAAAAATAGTAAGTTTCTAAAAATAGTAATTCCTCAAATTTTAAATTATTTTGAATCATGGAAGTAAAACCACTTAATCTCCCTCAAGATTGGTGACCTTCCAAATCCTCCCCATAATTTAAAAATGTTTATAAATGAATATGTAACTTGAAATGGAAAATTAGACATCTCTTCTCAGAGATAAACATATAGTTGTATTACGATCTTGAGTAATAAAAACATCTCTTCTCAGAGAATTCATTGTTACTGTGTTATTTATTTGTTTTTGAAATATTTATCAACTAGAACTTATGATTTTTTTACATGTCATACCATATTCATACATATGTAAGGAAGATCAAATAACACTTATTGGTTCATTTTAATCAATTTTTATGTAGAATATGATAGTTTTCAAGTAAAAAAGGGTGGTTTTCAAGAAGTCTATATAGGTTTCAGAAGGAAGACCACTTCCAAACACTCTTATAGCTTATTATAATTCATATAGTTTCAAATCCATAAATTTTAATAGGTTTGAAACTCAAATAACGAAAAAACCTATTCACCTCTCTCATCGCTCTCATTGGCAACTCTAGAAGGCACTTTGGTCTTGAGATGGTACATGTAGGAGAGAGAGAGTTAGATGGAATTATTTTTCTAGCTGATAGGGGTCCTTATACCCTTTAAATCCTTGGAATTATTTCTCAAATTGAGGACCTCTCTTCTATGAACAATCGATAAGAATTCCAAGTGGTCAAAATTCTATATCATTCCTCATATCTAATGATTTCCTCTAATTTATGTGATCTGGGCAACAATTCAAGTGATAATTCGGATGATAGTTCCACCCCAATTGATGACGAAACTTCCAGGAGCCATAACTTTTGCACCATAGCTCCAATTGACTCGCCATTTGAACCATTGGAAAGTTAAGAATGAGGATAACATGGTGAGATGGCATGGATATATTTTTAATGAATATTTACCCTTGAAAACCTAATGGAAGTGCCCCAAATTTCAATTTTAGTAGTGTTGTCTAAAAATAGTAATTCCTCAAATTTTATATTATTTTGAATAATGGAAGTCAAACCACTTAATCTCCCTCAAGATTGGTGACCTTCCAAATCCTCCCCATAATTTAAAAATTTTTATAAATGAATATGTAACCTGAAATGGAAGATTAGACATCTCTTCTCAGAGATAAATATATAGTTGTATTGTGATCTTTAGTAATAAAAACATCTCTTCTCAGAGAATTCATTGTTACTGTGTTATTTCTTTGTTTTTGAAATATTTATCAACTAGAACTTCTAATTTTTTTACATGTCGTACCATATTCATACATATGTAAGGAAGATCAAATAACACTTATTGGTTTATTTTAATCAGTTTTCATGTAGAATATGATAGTTTTCAAGTAAAAAAGGGTGGTTTTCAAGAAGTCTATATAGGTTTCAGAAGGAAGACCACTTCCAAACACTCTTATAGCTTATTATAATTCATATAGTTTCAAATCCATAAATTTTAATAGGTTTGAAACTCAAATAATGAAAAAACCTATTCACCTCTCTCATCACTCTCATTGACAACTCTAGAAGACACTTTGGTCTTGAGATGGTACATGTAGGAGAGAGAGAGTTAGATGGAATTATTTTTTTGGCTGATAGGGGTCCTTATACCCTTTAAATCCTTGGAATTATTTCTCAAATTGAGGACCTCTCTTCTATGAACAATCGATAAGAATTCCAAGTGGTCAAAATTCTATATCATTCCTCATATCTAATGATTTCCTCCAATTTATGTGATCTGGGCAACAATTCAAGTGATAATTCGGGTGATAGTTCCACCGTAATTGATGACGGAACTTCCAAGAGCCATAACTTTTGCACCGTAGCTCCAATTGACTTGCCATTTGAACCGTTGGAAAGTTAAGAATGAGGATAACATGGTGAGATGGCATGGATATATTTTAGTGAATTTTTACCCCTAAAAACCTAATGGAAGTGCCCCAAATTTTAATTTTAGTAGTGATGTCTAAAAATAGTAAGTTTCTAAAAATAGTAATTCCTCAAATTTTATATTATTTTGAATCATGGAAGTCAAACCACTTAATCTCCCTCGAGATTGGTGACCTTCCAAATCCTCCACATAATTTAAAAATGTTTATAAATGAATATGTAACCTGAAATGGAAAATTAGACATCTCTTCTCAGAGATAAACATATAGTTGTATTGCGATCTTGAGTAATAAAAACATCTCTTCTCAGAGAATTCATTGTTACTATGTTATTTCTATGTTTTTGAAATATTTATCAACTAGAACTTCTTATTTTTTTACATGTCTTACCATATTCATACATATGTAAGGAAGATAAAATAACCCTTATTGGTTCATTTTAATCAGTCTTTATGTAGAATATGATAGTTTTCAAGTGAAAAAGGGTGGTTTTCAAGAAGTCTATATAGGTTTCAGAAAGAAGAGCACTTCCAAACACTCTTATAGCTTATTATAATTCATATAGTTTCAAATCCATAAATTTTATTAGGTTTGAAACTCAAATAACAAAAAATCCTATTCACCTCTCTCATCGCTCTCATTGGCAACTCTAGAAGGCACTTTGGTCTTGAGATGGTACATGTAGGAGAGAGAGAGTTAGATGGAATTATTTTTTTGGCTGATAGGGGTCCTTATACCCTTCAAATCCTTGGAATTATTTCTCAAATTGAGGACCTCTCTTCTATGAAAAATTTCCAAGAAGTCCAAGTGGTCAAAATGCTATCTCATTCCTCATAGCCAATTATTTCCACCAATTTATGATATTGAATGAAATGGATAATTATAAAATGTCATATATATATATATATATATATATATATATATATATATATATATATATATATATATATATATATATATTAAATATCCCTTTAAAATATTTTTTGTTACTCATTTGGCATGTGTGACCCTCTGAAGGAGCAAAACCTTCCTTGTGAGTGAGTTACAAACTTAAATAATAAGTCACATGCAAGGTTTGATCAGTTTTGAGGATTTATTCACTCTAAGTGATCTTTAGATAGTCTCAATCACTACCTTATTCCTCCTACTAACCTCCCCAAGTCATATTTTAATTGGTATCTCTCTCTTTAGGTGATTTTTAGAATGATTCAAGTTAATATGCCTTTAATTAATAGCAATAGTCATGTAAGCAAAGTGTACACATAATAGAGATCCTATGGATAAGCCAATAATGGTTTAAGCATGTTATCCCAATTGGAATTTAACTCTTACAAATAATTATACAATGTAAATTAGGTACAGGTTATCTAGCTTCATCATAAAGATACATGATAGTGAGCTTGAACTTATTTGTAAGTCAAATGGTCTCCTCAGGCTTGTATGATAGAAATGAGGATATAATTAACAAAGAAGGGATTTTCAAGAGACTTTGAGAAGAAATGAGAAGAATAATCAGGTGTTCACCCTTGATAATTTGTTTAAGAGGTTAATATTTTCTAAGTAAGCCTATTCTAATAATTCCCAACACTCAAAAGGTTTAGAACATCACCTATAGGCTTGAGTGTTTGAAGGTAGAAACATGCAAGTTTGAGTTATTGACTATTGAGTTCATATTGAAAAATAGGTAAATGAGAGTATATGTTGTTTTTAAATACATATTTATCTCAAGGGAATGTTTAAATTGACCTAATGAAGAGTAATGTAGACCTGTAGGTCCACATTCTTAACCAAAAGACAAAATCTAGTATGAAGGGGAACGTATGAAGTTTCCAAGATAGTAATGACTTCATAGAATTGTGAAATAAGATAATAAATCATTAGTAACACCCATATAAAATTAAAACATATCTTAAGATGATTGATTCCATCAAAGAGAACAAGAGGCCTAATGAGGCCCAATACGCCTAAATGCTCAAACAAACTTGTGCATGAAAATAAAAGAGAGACTTGTGAATGTTAGTAAGGTCAATTGGTTTTGTATATATATGAGAAATATCATAAATATAACCATATAATCATTTTATTTGACCTCAAAAGTGATAAAAAATAATAATTAGTGATGATTTATTCCTAGGTTACAAATAAGAGACCCAAATAGTGACCTGCAGGTCTATTTGAAGACAAACTTGAGGAAAGATAATTTTGAGGTGAATAAGAGGTATAAGGATAATTTGGAGACATATTAAAACATGGATATTTTTTTTTTACAAAATATTAAGTTCAATAGTGAAATATGAAAAGACAAAACACATTACTGAGGGTTAGAAGTCACAAATAGGCCTAAAACCCTTAATGGGTGTACTATAGGCAAAAGAGATCAAGTTTTGGTCATGATGGAACCTCAAAATGGAAATTAAATAATTTTAAAAGTATTTATAAGGGTGATATTAGGATAATTAAAATTTTAAAACCAGATAACATTCATTTTTAAGGCCTTTGAGGCCCAAAACCCTGCTTTCAGTCCTCACACAATCAATTAACTTGAGAATTCATTATTGAATGCTCAGACCTCCTTGGAGGATTTACATGGTGTAAAAATGTCATTATAGATGGTGGTATGGGTATAATACCTAAAATATTTGTCATTGGTTAAATCATTCAACTCTATACATGTATGAACAATTTTTAAGACTAGAGGCCTATCTAAACCTTGTGTTTGTTTTTTGAAGAAGCTAGAAGAGAACTTTCCTAAGATCAAAACTATTAGGAGGAATTTCATGGGACCCTAATCTCATATTAATAGTTTATGACCTTTTTATACTCAAATATAGTGGCATTATTTTATAGGTTAAGGCCTTAACCTTTATGAACTATCGTTAAGAACCTAGGCATGTATAAACCCTCCTAAAAC
>JARHVA010011732.1:5000-22500 GCA_037957365.1 Torreya grandis | reverse complement strand
TAACAAAATCAACATAAAGTGACCTTGGATCAACTAATGGAACAAATTCCCTTGATCCAACAAGCTGTATATAAGATGATCTAGATTTATGACTATAATTTCACCCAAAGTATTTACCACACCAAAAAAAATCACCCTTTAGATCATGGTTCTTGTCAACTGATGTCGATTCTAAAAATCTTGCCACTCAAGAATTATGGCATGAATGAGGAATATGATCAAGTTCTGATCATACCCTCTAACCATTTTGTATGGTATTGTATTAGAACAAGATCAAGTCATGTTCAACCACATTAATCCACATAAGGTCTCACACAATAACCCATCTAAGTGACCATTCAATACTATGTTTGGTACACCTCTCTAATGCCCAAAAAATGATGATAAACTTTTGGTCAACACTATGGTGCTAGCAAATCATGTATCAACCTATACAATCACTTAGGACTGATAAAAGGCCTTGAAATATCTTTCCCCCATATTAGGAAAGAGACGAGAATCCCTTGAAAAAAAAAACTAACTCAAAACTACTATGTATGTTTCTCATCACGAATATACTTCAACTGAATAGAATTAGAACTAAACTGAAAACAATAATAAATTGAAAAAATCACACTAGTTCTACCAAAAATTATATGCAAGCATTTAACCCAAACATTGAGAGAATAGCTAAATAGAGAAGGGAAATTATCCTCCAACCTCCTTTTTATCACTTATATTTTAACAATCAAAAGGATCCTAATCGACCTATAATATATGACATGTTCTCCAATAGCACAATCATGATATGACATGATGAAAATTATCATTTTAAAGGTATCATTTCTACCAAAAATGCACATTTATACATAATTTTAAATGCATATATTTATAAATCATCTAAATAAACTAAAAAATATACAATTTACCATTCCAATGTGTCTAGAATATCCAAAAATCTAGAGATCGATTAGTTACATGACAACTTCATACAAAATAGCGATTATATGAAAAAATAAAAAAAAGTGTTGCAAGTGTCAAAAGTCTTGTGAATTACAATAGAAATAAAATATTTCCTTTTCAAAAAAGCATATTCCAAAAATATAAATTCATGTTTGAACTTTCAACCTCTCTTTAGCACTTAACTTACAAAATAGGTTTGAGCAACTCCACTACAAGCACAGTTAACATATTAAATGAATATTTGCTTTATAATATATATTTTTTTATTTCTTATTTAGTTTTTGAATAAAAATAATATTTTTATTCACTCATTTGTGAAAAATCTAATGCAAAAGTAAAAACCCTCCTTTTTAACTTATTTTTCTAAAAAACCAATTACAGCTTTATGGACCCCACTCAACCTTAGAGAATGAAAAATCAAAATTTAAGCTTGATACTACTTCAAACATGCCAATAATTAATACAAATATGTCATAATTCCATATATTTTGTCAAGGAAGTGGTCGATGGTGTACAAGTCCATATAAGTAGGGATTTGTAAGGTCTTAAATCATCTATAAATAAATAAAATAGCAAAAAAATATATATCTAGCAAATGGAATGTTAGTTATTCATCTAAGGGCCATAAAATGAGATGAATTTTAGTGAAAACAATGTTTGATTACTAAATTAAATTGTGATTACTATTCCCTGAGACTTTTGATAGCCTTACAACCATAAAACTATGGTTTATGAGAAAATTAGGTCATATAATATGGCATTTTAGGCATGTATATCAATTTTTAAGAGTGTAAACTAAGATTGGTCTGTGTCAAATTATTATATGACTTAATTTTTTGGTGATATGGCTTACAATGGCCATAAAAATTAAGTTTAGAATATTTTTGAAGATATAATATGGCTTACAATGGCCATACAAATTAAGTTTAGAATATTTTTGAAGGTATAAACTATGTATTTGGGATAATAATGTAAAAAATAAAATAAATATTACCTTAATCTCTCTCATGGGCTTGTAACACATCTTCAATTTCTTCTTCAAAATTTTTTGTTATTCACATTCACTATTGACATTCAAATAATTTTTCACCTACTCTAATAACACTGATAGGATTGGAAATACACAGATAAATGGTAAGATCTACATTGTATTTGACAAGATTTACCACAAAGGTAAAATATATTAATCAATCAATAATATTTATAATACTCCAAAGTTTTATAAAAGCTTTTACAAAGGTTATTGAACTAGACCATCTACTTTACAAGTTCAACCCATAAGACAACTAACTTTTACAAACTAACATTATTTAATTAATAATTATTTATGTCTAAAACTAAATTAACATTAAATATGAAAATAAATTTTCCCTTAGGAAAACCTTGATTGAATTTCCATTTCTTCAATTTTTTCAATTTTAAAATAAGGAAACAATGATGAGTAAAAAATTAATCACAAGCAATACAGGCAACTATTGGTAACTAGAATGTTTGTATATTTTAGCTTAAAAGTGTGTGTTGATATTTTTATACATTGTATCCATGCTATTACATAATAGCTTGTGCTCACACCAATCCACACTTGCAAAAATATGATTCCATTTATTTTTCTTGGCCCACGAATATATTTTTTACATTGACATAAACATGGGATATTTCATACCATTAAAATATTGATTATCCCCATCTTTTAAAATACCTCCCATAACACACCTTGCATTGTACTTAAATTTATCAGGCCAAATCTACTAAGCATGTTTGATATCTTGGTAATCACATGGTACGTGCATCACTTCATCACTAATTTTATTATTGGAATATCCTGTCATTAGATATTGACTGGCAATAGTAAAGAAATTTTAGTTTTCTAATCAATCAAAAATGACATAAAACCTTCCTTGAAATTTTATATCCACTTAGAATAGATTGAATCGACATTTTTTTGCACTCAAAACTGGGAAAAACTCTACCATTCACATACTCTTTCCTGAATAATATGCAATCATTTACACATGCATTATCTTTTTCATATGAAACGCCCAAGCAAAATGATATTTTTTGTGTTGCAATAATAGGGGAAGGTCTTAGTAACTACACACCCTAACTTTGGATAGCGAATTAAGGATCCAAAACATCACATTAGATTTCAAAAAATTTACTCATTATAGTATGTCGTCTTAACTACTTATAACTAAGGTTTCAAGATCTTAACACTTTATACATTTTATGATATAATCAATTTTATTATGAGAGGTCATAAAATACATTTTTTAAACTTATGACCAAAACTTAACCTTTGGAGTACCAATAGATGTGTATTAGAGTATCAATACATGAGTCTTACTTGTAAAGATGTGATTGGTTACTTTGAATTTTATAGAATAAATATTGAACAAGTATTAGATACTACATGTTTAGCTTCTGGTACACTTTAATATTTATACATACCAATATGTTTCATCGATGGAGCACATGTTAACAAAATCCTTGTTCAACAATTGGAACATGCACAATGATTAGGACCTTTCCCCTATATAATGTGGGAATAATGCTTTCCTTAGGAAAAAGAACATTTTTAATAACTTGTACGTAATAAATACATGTTTTAGAAACCTTTGTTTAAAGAAATAAATAAAATATCTATGTAGAAGATGATTTCTAGGAGAAAATCACAATTTTATAAATATATATTCTTTTCTACTTTACTAGTGTTGTTAGACTATGATATGATAGGATTTAAACAAATTCAACACAAAGCGCAAAAAAATAATTTATTTAATTTTTAATATAATAAATTCAATAACCATCTTATTAAAATGATTCAAGAACAGGAAAAATAACATTGTTGATTTGAAACACATTATTGAGAATGACTCGATTTTTTTTTTCTATAAATGCATCTATTTAACATCATAACCAAAGAGATAATAAGACGTCATCATTTTTATGCTCTAATTCTATTACATTTTCTTAGCATTGCAGGAGCAAGATTGAATATAATTTTAATAAATAGCCAACTCTACGCATTTTCTAAAATACTTAATATCGTGAACAATTATATAATGAGATAATTTCTTTGGTATGAAATTCTTTCTTTCGATCCCACACTTTGTAAATTGAAAGTTGGATTTATTTGACATGTATCCTTCAAAACTGTTTATCAGACTATACAAATTAATATAAACATGTACATGTACATGTACATTTATGTATTGTGAAATTGTACTTTTTAAAAAAAAATTCTGCACCACCTTAATCTTTTCTCTAATTGGTTATGAATTTGAATATAAACCATAATCTATCATGGTAAACTTAAACCCAACTAACCTTTCTCAATCATTGATTGAGTACTCAAGTCTATAGAGTGGTAATACTGGAATGCCATGATTTAATCCCACAATAATAGTGTCAAAATAAATAGAGCCAAACCTGAATAAAATCCAGTAGACGCACATACATTTATTTATGCCTCCAAAAACCAAAATATTCTTACAGTGCAGGAAGTGGCTTCCTCAGTGGTCATGCACCAAATGGTATACTAATTTAAACTGTCATAAACATGCTTTGTTTGTCTCTATTGAACGTCAAATCCTTACAGCTGTTAGAGAATAGCCTGCACGCGTGCAATTTCATTTACATTTTACACTGACATAAACGTGGGATAACAGGGAAGCTCAAGTGCAAAGACAACGACGAAACATCTAATGCGGAGAGAGGTTTTTGTATTGCAATATATTTTATTCACATATATTTGTGTCCTGCATACTGCCTTACGTCAGCGCACTGTATCATTCCTCTATATATAAGTCCATTATTCCGCAGCATTAAAGCATTCCTCTCCGTTCCCTGTGTGTTTTGTGTCTACTTTTGAGCATATCCAATGTCAGACCTTACGTCTTAGTTAGACCTTACGTCTAATGTAAACATTACATATGAGGCAGAGCCTAACATCTTTAAAGAGAGTTATAGTCCCGGAGATATTCCTGAATCTCTGAAAGATAGTGATTATCGAGTACTGGCATGGATACTGATCAACATAGGATCAGTGCAGAAAATAAGAAATGATATTGCAAAAAGCAGTGGAATGGCCTGATATTAGAGTTTTATTCAGAATAGGAAAAGCATCATAGACTATATAGAAGACCAAGCTTCATGTTATGAGAAGGTGATGGCTTGGCTGAATCAGTATGCCCAGGTTACTCATCCCTGGCCGTTCTCAAATTCCCTTACGACTTTGTTGCCTTTCTTGTTTGGGCACTGGCTAATGGTGGAATAAATAATGAATTTGACAAAGCCATATATCACTTAACGGGATTTAGGGTTTACATACCATAAAAGCTTTCCTCAGAAGCGCGCTAGGCGACGTCGCGCATTACAAATAACGATAGCAGATAGAGACCATCAGTAGATGCCCTGAGACTGTTTTGGTATCCTTTGTTTCTTAGGCTGTGAGTGAGTTCTACTTGTCATGCCGACATAATCCTAAACCTTTGTGGATTCCGTCAAGCGACACATCCTGAGTATAAAAAGACACCGTCAGGCTCAGGCTTGGAAATGTTTCCCGTTCTGTCTGGGAGGACGTATAATAACCCACTAATATTTTATGCTATGTATATGTCATGTGAATCTATGGAAAGCCATCCGTGTGCAGGCTTTTTCAATAAATGTTCCAAAGCTATGTCTGAATGTTCCATGATTGTTCTTGTGCCGATAAAAATCCAGGAATTGTTCTTCACAAACAGAACGTCCAGGAACAAGGTTGATTTGCCTATTTTTGGGGGTATGGCATAAACTAGGAATCTGAGGACAAAACTATATTATATAATAATAAATATTAAATATTTGAAAATTGTGGATTTCATTGTTTGCTATTTATTTTTATGTAACTGTGGATTTTTATTGTTGATTTGCTAGTCGTGAGTAATATCCAGGTCTAATTATGTCACAATGCAACACGTCTATTTAAGTTTATTAATTTATATTTCAATAAATTAGTAAGTGACATCTAATTTTAAATAAGGATTATTCTATAGACAGCCATAAATTATAGGAGAGGGTTTGAGAATGATATATAATTTTATTTGAATGTGGGAGTAGTTGTCATAAACAAAATAGCACAAAATTTTTATAAAACAAAAGGTAAACAAAAATGATAAACCCCGAGTCAAACGTAGTTATTTGCAGTGCACTCTATTGATAGAGTGAAGGCTGTCTCAGAAACATGTCATTTGTGTACAATTTTCATAAAATTTATTTTATATTTATGTTCATCTATTTTAGAGCTCAAAAAACTTTGCATGCTTTTCTTAAATTTCATATAGATCTGAGGAAAAAATTGAACCAATAATGAAAATAATAATATTCTAGATCTCTAAATCACATACATCACATAGGCAAGAATTTCAACATGTAAAAATGATGGGAAAATCATTGCACTAGAATGAATAATAAGACTTAATGAAATAAAATAGATTTTTAGAGTATCATAAATTCTAGTTAGCATAGAAAAAATTAAAAAGGGTTAATTTGAAAATTTATATTTTCTTATCATGAACAGACACGATTAAATATTCATAATTAGTCTACATTTTGAAAAAAAAATGGAAGATGTATCAATTTTTTTCATGTGGTGTAAAACGTCATCTTTCAATCATAAATTCTCAATGCATAGTTTTTATTATTAAATAGACACCTTTGCAATAATAATGGGTCTTCCATAGATGGTATACAATAGATTTGTCATGGCATCTTTTTATTGTCATATTATCCATTCATAACTTTTATTTATCCTACCTAAGGAGCGTATTTTCATGAGGCTCATGTTTAACCTGAATAATCCAACATTTCCAAGGCCATGATCAATCATATTAAAGGGATAAAAAACAAAACCTTGTGCAATTCAATTTCACCACATATATAATAATCATCAAGTCATTTTATTAATCCCAACATAATTTCATTTAGGTGTGCTTATTCTAGAAAGAAAACTTAATATTCCATGGTAAAAGCCCTAATTGTTTTCTCAGACATTGATTTTGCTTCTCATTTGGGTCAGGCCAATCTTTGAAAAGTCTAAAATTTCCAAAAATCAAGACAAATTTAAAAATATAAATATAAAAATAATTATTAATAAATGAGAGCTATTAAACTATCAAATAAAAGGTCATAAACTTTAATTTCCTTGATTTGCTAAGGGTATGCCCATGATAATGTTTTTTTCTTGAGAAGATTATCTTTATGTAGATCTTTGGATCCATTCCCTTTAATTTTTTCACTGCTAGACCTAGTCTCATACCCCTCATATTAATGTTTCACAAGCTGAGAATCTCTACTATTGTTCTAAAACATGTCAAATTTTCCTTCCAAGATACTATTCTGACCAACAATACCCATCATAAAAAATAGATACCCATTTATAAAACAATAATAACACATATTCCTCATCAATACCCTTGTTTTTATTTCAAAGTTTAATATTTAGTAGCATCAAAGAGAGATTAACTGTGTAGATAACTGAATCTGGTCATAATTTCTCCACAATGTTAATTCTTTATATATCTTAAACCACTTGAATTACACTCAAATATACAACTCTTATTCTCCATCTATCTATTCATTTATCTATATCAATGCTTGACCCCTCTATTTTCCATTACTACTACACCATAATTTCTATGTCAATTCTCAAACCACATTATAATTAGTCTTTGGAATCCTTGGAGGCAATAGTTTCTAGTTGTTATGTGTTATCCATTATGAATTCTTCTAGATCCATCACCAATACATGAAAACCATTCCCACATTTTTCATTATACCATCCATATAGCCCATGCATGGAATAAACAAAGACGGCCATAGGTAATTTATCAATCCCATGGTATACCATTAATTTCATGATCTCCAATAATAATTAGGCTATGTATGAACCCATTGACTCAAATAGAAACTAATTCAAAGATTTTTTTTGGACACAAATAAGTAAATAATAAAAAATTTAATACATAAATATTCAAGGTACCTCACCCCCATAAATCAACTTCTCTCATCCACATGGTGTTAGCTAGTTAAACTATTGAATAAACTTATCCTTCCATGGTTGCTTGTGACCATACCTTCTGTTCTTTCCCATTACATATCTAGTTATAAATGTGTGAATATGTCCAAAAAATCCATATAAGAATACTTCATAAAGAGATTCATACAAATTCTCTTTCACCCACTCTTTAGGGAACTAATTTCCAAGGATAGGATGATGAAATGTAAAGTAGTAATCTAGGTCTTTTAACCACCATTCAATATTTTCCAATGAGATTATGTATATCATTGCTTCTCACTATCTCCATCAAATGGTCTTGGAAACATAACCAAGACACTTGGAAGTTTTTTTCAATCCATGAGTTTTGAACCACATGTTTGCCCATAAATTAGATACTTCACTATAATGACATAAAACACAATAAGGAATGGTGTACTCAGCAAAGGTGCAAAGAGAATATTTTAAATTGTATTTGGGTTAATTTTGTGGAGATATCACTCACATAAGATTTAATACACATTAAAATGAGAGTGCATACCACTACTTAGCTTATTCCTAGTGCACATAAATAATATAAATCAATCCCAAGCTAGCACCATAATGATTCCCTACATAGATTTTCATAAACCATTTATAGACTAAATTTAAAATTACACAAATATATTATGAAAGTACATAATAATTGGATAAATCTTAAAAATTCCTTCCTTCAAGTTCTCAAAATAATACATAAGTTCATGTAATTTCACTAAGTAACAACAATTTGTAATTTCAAAAACATAATTCTAACAACTCTATTATATGATCTCAATTGTAAGGTAAAGGTGGATTTTATATAATAAATAACCACCTTAAAACTAAATTACATAAGTGTGCACATGGAAATCATACAAAAAAATTCTATATTTAGTAATCATAAATTCTTACATTAAATGTATTTTTCCTAATAAATCCCTATATTTATGCCATTATGCTAGATTTACTTCAAAACTATTGTGTTGTAATGCTATTATCCATTGGAATCATTGTAAAATGTTGACTTGTAATTCATTTTCTCATGCTGAGTGCTATATGCAACCTCCTACCCTATCCATGTGTTCCTTTTTATGTCTCATCTTATGGGTCACCATATGTGCACTTCGTGACTTGGTTAATATCATGCAGTGTACAATTAGGTTTGTAGGTAAATATAAATAACTTCATACTCACATGGTGTTTCATACTATAAGTCTTATTCTCCTAAGTTATATTCAAAAGGCATGCATACATTGCATCATGCCATCTCCAAAAGTGTGTGTTTTGATACTTATAAAATTTTTGGTCCAATAGCAAATGATTCAAAAATAGCTGGTGACAGGACCATTGAGTTATCCTTAGCAATATTCCACATGGACACAACAAAGGGGGCTTTTAGCATTATTTATTTCCATATATTCTATGTGGGTAATTTTTTTTAATTATTTCTCTAAATGAATGTTTAAAATATCTATAGAATATATAGTAAAACTAATATGGAGACCCAAATTACAGTCATTGGAGATTTAAGCACCCTCTATATGATGAATCACTTAAAAATTCATATTCTATTCCATGTAGAGGGTTCCACAATTATTTTCCTTAGCTTGGTGAATTCAATAAAGTACTACCATTTTTTCTACTTTAAATAAACAATTACTTAAAAAACAACAAAAATAGGTAAAATATAAAAAGTAGTGATTTATATTACTTTCATGTTATTTCGTTATAATATTCATTGTATTTTGTGTTACTTATTTCATAAAAAAATATTCTCCACATGGGAAAGTAGGTGATCGAACATGGAGGGGTAATATTTTCTACCTCACATGGTTAATGACCCACTTGACCATATGGGGCTTAAATATATTGCCTTGTAAGGTAAAGTATGCATTTGAACATGAAGGGGTTATAATGTTTACCTCAAATGGTAAATGGTTTTATTTACCATGTGGGGATAAAACATTAGTCCTTTAATGATCAAGTTTCTGCTTGACCATGTGGGGATAATGTTTTCAAATGATTTGATCTTGAGTGTTTTTTAATTATTGAACAATATTCATGATTTCTTAATCTCCCATCAGTGACTATAAATAGATTTTTTACAAAGTACCACTCACTTTTAACATAAAAATATGTTTTCCAATAGATTAAAATTGGCTTATTAATAGTATGTTAGACTAATGAAGATATAGATGGCACCTTTGAAATTTAACTACACCTTTAAATGAAATGCATGGGTAGACTCTTCCATAAATTATGGACATATATATAAATTGTGAGACTATGATAATGTTTACCACACATATAATGAAGACTTCGTAGATTTAAAATGATTCATTAAACCCTATTATCTCAAGTGTACATTTTAGATATGTGATTAAGGAAAATCTCAATATTTCCTTCTTAGAATTAAGGATGGCTTCCCAATTTTGACATTTTATTTTACAGCAAGTGATTATGATAGTTTCTACCCCTAAACCTATGTACAACATTAAGTAAAGGTCACCCTAATGTATCACATGCATCTTCATATTATATTGATTTTAAATAGTTGAAGCAAATAATGATTGAAAATACACAAAAAGAAATGGGTCAAGAGAAAATTGAACTTATGAACATTGAAATTTATTTGAGTAAAAAAAATTTTACTAAAGAAATTACTTGGTAATAATTAACATATCAATAAACTAAATATTAGTGGGCTGAATTCATCACGTGAAAAAATCATTTCAATGTTTAAAGAATCACATATAGAAGGATTTAAATTTTGGTCGCGTGCTGAAAAATATTATAACTATATCTATGATGCTTTGAAATAAAAAAATGTTCCTATAATTTAAAATTACATAATCCAAACAATATTGTAATGTTATGTGTACTACAAAGACTATATTTGTGGAAGAGGCTACAAAATTTGATGAATTTTAGAATTATCATCAAATTATCATTAAATTGAATGGTTTATTTGAATATAGGTAAAAATGCAATATAAGAAAATGAAAATGCTTGATTATTTTCTTGATGAGTAGAATGTGTATATATATAGAATACAACTGGTTAAATAGTTTCACCAACCTGTGGTAACTACCAATCAGAAACTAAATGATGGACCTAAATGATGATGCATAAGGAAAACACTAAAAATGTAATTAACTTATCTATGATAACATTCCCCCCTTTATTACATTATTACTATAAATGTATGCTCAAAATAGATCAAACTTCACCTTTCCATGTGACTTAGTGAGTATATTTGCTAGTTGTGAATCTATTGGGCAAGACTAAAGTTGAATGTGGTGGTCCAAGACTTGTTCTCAAATATAGTGGCATTAGACCTCAATGTGTTTAGTCATCTCATGAAATACTAGATTCTTGAAAAAATTTAACACACCCTGATTATCACATAAAAGAATTAGTGACTGATCTTCATGAATGTCTATTTCAAACAGAATGTGTCATAACCAAGTTACTTCATACACAACTCCTCATGTGAAATAGTATTTTGCCTTTGTGGATGACAAAGCAGTTAAAGATTGCTTATTACTAATCCACATAATTTGTCTAGATCTGAGATGAAATATATATCCATAAGTTCATTTCCCATCATCAATAGATCTAGCATAGTCTGAATCTATGTAAACCTACAAGAATAAATTTGAGTTCTTGTATTCCAAAACATAATCAATTATACCTCAGACATATCTCAAAACATGCTTTGTTGCAACCCAGTGACACTTATTTGGTTCTTGCATGGATCTAGAAAGATAGTTGTCAATAAAGCATATGTCTAGTCTGGTATAAGTCAAGTAAATGAGACTCCCAATAAGCTCCCTATAGTGAGTTTCATCTACATGAGGTGACTCTTGAAATCAAGATAGTTATAGAGCTTTCTCCATCAGATTTGAAAGTGGTTAATAATTTGTCATCCCATATTTATCAAGGAACATCTTGGCATATTTCATCTGTGAGACACATATATGATTCTTCTTTTAACATTTCTCCAAGCCATGATAATAATGAAGTAGCCCCAAATTTGTCATGTCGAAGGATTTATTCAAGTCATTCTTTCTTTCTTCAACAAGTTCATCTAATCTTCTTATGATCATGAGATCATTTACATACAAAACAAGAATGACAATCTATATGCCTACCTTCTTGATATGCAAATATATATTTGAGGGGTTACAAATAAATCTATGCTACAATAGATGTTCATAAATATTAATATACAATGCACTTGGTGATTGATTTAGTCGATAAAGTGACTTAACTAGATAACATACCTTATGTGGATGATCTTCATAAATGAAACCTTCTGGCTAGGTCATGTACACTTCTTTGAGATCACCATTCAAGAATGCACTTTTCACATCTATCTGCTAAAAATTCCTTCCCTTTTGTGTTGTGAGTGTGAAAACAACTCTGATGGTCTTGATCTTAGCAATGGGTTGAAATTTATCCTCATAATCGATTCCTTCTTATTGAGCTTATCCATATTCAGAAAGTCATGCTTTATATTTGTCGATGGATCTATTTGCCTTGTTTTTTGACTTGAAAATCCACTTATAGCCAATGAATTTATTTTTTATAGGTAGATAGACAAGTTCCCATGTTCCATTTTTGATGAGGGAATCATATTGAACATTGATGGCCTTATTCCATAGAGGTTAACATAAATCCTCTTGAACTATCTCTGGTTTAATGTTGTCAACTACTTAACTCAAAAGTGTGAGATTTACTTCATGTCTCACCTATCTTCTATTTTGAACTCTTGATGAAGTATCTTAATTAGAGTTCACGTGTGAGTACCTGATGGTGATTTATAAAAATTTTGAGTGTCGATGTTGATGTTGATTTGATGAAGAATTATCTTCCATATTTCCAATATCAACAAATAATTATCCTTGTAGCTCACCTTCTTTGTGTGAAAATTCTTCATTCTCATCATCTAGATGTGGGAATAGTCTATGAGAGGTGGTACATTCTATCTCCTTCTATGACAATGAGTCAAATGATGACTTGTCACAAACCACATCTTGACTTTGATATATCTTCTTTGTCTTAAGATCCATGAGATGATAAGCTTTTGAGGTAATGTTATACTGCAATAGAAGGCACAACAAAATACTCTAATATGAGATATTGAAGGTTTATGACCACTCCATACCTCTTTTGGCATCTTCTTTTACAATATATTTATAGGTGCCATGTTTTGAAAATATACACCTTTCTGAACTATTTCTGCCTAGAATGGTGCATCCAAATTCATAGTGAAAAGCATGCAATGAGCCATCTCCATGATTGAATGATTGCGTCGCTCTACTATTCTATTCTACTAGGTTGTATAGGGAGCAGTTAAGTGTTATTTGATGTCATTTTAATTTTAGAATGAGAATAATTCCTTTAATGTAAATCCCCCCCTCGATATGATTCGAAGAGTCGAAAAGGCCTCATCAACTACATGACAACAAGCTAGTAGAAGACCTTAAAATGAGTTAAGGCTTCACTCTTCTTTTTGAGAATGAACACCCATGTCTTACGAGAGAAATCATCAACCAACAACTGAAAGTACTTGTATCTTTTGGTATGTACCACACTAAGATAATCCTTAATTTGTGAAGAATTTAGCTCGAATGAAACACTATGTTGTTTGTCGGCAAGGCATCTAGGGCATACATGCAAGGAATGAGATAGTTGAAGAAGTTCACGGACCATTTCCTTAGAGTTGAGATGGTACAAATAACCTACAAAAACATGCCCATATTAATAATGCCATAATTTTGTGGGTTCCATTGTAGAGGAATATAGAAAAACAACATCAAATGAAACTACGTGTAGGGCAAAAAATGGATCATTCAAAAAAGATCTAAGAATGACGTGACTGTCTCATGAGAGGAGATAGGATTTTGTGCCATTATTGATAAATAACTCTACCTTAACCTTATGATTCAAGAGTTGACCTACAAACAAGAGATTTTTTTGTCAAGTTAGGCACATAAAGTACCTTTGTGAGAGTATAGGTTTGTGTCCCAAGTGGAATGGTGACAGTGCCAATTCCTTCTACAACATACTCTTTATCATCTATATTTTAGAGTTGATCTCTAGTGGCTTGTGTTGTCAATGAATCAAATAGTTCCTTGCATCCTATCTTATGCTTGCTAGCACCAGAGTCGATCAACCAAACTTTGATCATGTGATGAGGTTTGGGAGACAAGAAATACATCTTTATATGCACCACTACATTCAACTTTTTCAAATACTTCCTCTTCAAATTCATCATGTTGTTGATGTTGTACCACTACATGTCTACGTTGCTTCCACCATCGAGGATGTTTTTGGATTTATGTGACTCATCTCTAATGGATCTTCCCTCTTGACAAGATGAGCCTTATGTCAAGGCATTATACACCCAACTATCAGTATCATGCATACTAGTGTGGTAAATATGATGTCATCTTTTTGATTTTTCAGATTTATGTTGTTGTTATGACTACTTGTGTGGTTCTTTCAATAACTTTGGACCACGTTTCCTGGAAATCCAGGATTTATCCTTGAACTTTTCTTGCACAGACTAGATGGCTTCTTCTTGTTGAAGCAAATTCACCAGCTCTTCGAAAGACATTGCTTGCTTTGTGATGCTCAATTTCATGATGAACATACAAAATTGAGTGTGGAGAGCTTTCAATCTGATCAGAACCAACAGCCTGCCCTCAATCTTTTCTCCAAGTGTAATCAATTCTAATTGTAGTTATGCTACCCGATGTAAGTATTCCTCATCTTTCTCACCTTTTTTCATACTAAGAGTATGAAGCTTTGACTGGACATACAATTTATTTAGCTGATTCTTTGCCTCAAAATGATGGACAAAATGTCCCAAGCCTCTTTTGATGTTGTCACATCCCAAATATGAGGTTGAACCTCATCAATGACAGTGTGATCAACATTAGGGATTTTAAATTTAACTCATTATATTTGGTTTGCTCATCAACTCTTGTAAGATGGGTCACCGCACTAGTGACGATGCCTTGTAATTCTTCAAATTGAAGAATCGTTCTCATTTTCATCTTTCACATGGGAAAATTTGGCCCTTTGAGGAGTTGGGCATCGGACAAGAGGAGTTTGGGTGCAGACATCTTATTTTTTAAACTTGTTTATACAAAATTTTACACTTTAAATAAGTATTTTATGCTTCAAATTATGTATAAAAAAAATGTACCTGGTGCGCTTTTGCTCCGGTCTTCGTCATCTACCGTGTGCCCATCATACTACCACACTATGCATTCGCTGTTACTTCCATGCTTTATGCACTTCTGCAGACGTCGACTACTTTACCAGTAGTTTGCATCTACTCCTAGGCTGGTAGCATTTGTTGTGTTACTGTCTACGCTCAGTCAGCTTTTTTGTACGCTATCCACAGTCTAGAATTTCTGTTTTGCATCGAACAAGAAGATGAAAGGCTTCGGCTGTGCATCGAGTCTATTATAGCACTCGCTTCATGCTAGTTTCCGCTCTAACCTCGCTACACTTCCTCCACTATATGTCTTATGCGTCGCCCTTGGACTATATATTGCCAAATAAAGGCTTAGAATGGCTTCATCGTCTTTGATTTCACCTTTTCTACAAGTCGATTCCTTCAGGTTCTAACGCTGAACTTTCCCAAGCATTTTCTATGCTGCCGGCTTGGCATGCTTGGTCAGCAAACAAGTCCTTCAACTCTGCTGTAAAGTCTTCCATGCTGACTGTTCTACGCTGCACCTTCCGCTATGCCGTCGGTTGAATGTTGTACGTTACACCTTCTGCTATGTTGTACGCTGACTATCTCTACAAAGCGTTCAACACTTTATTTGGCGTCTCTTCACTGTGAGCCGGTCTTTAGCTTGTTACAGAACCTCCATGCTTTGCAAACACTCTGGGCTGCATTGCTCTGATATGCTTCATCGTATTAAGCTCTGACACCAGATATAAGGAATTGAAAATGCTTGATTATTTTATTGATGAGCAGAAGGGGTGTATATACAGAACAAAAGTAGTTAAACAGCTCCACCGATATGTGGTAACTGCCAACCGGAACCTAGTCGACGCACCTAAATAACGTTGCATAAATGAAACACTAACAATGTAATTAACTTGCTACGCTAACATTCAAAAGTGTCATTCAATTATAAGTTGGATGTAAAGGAAAGACATGTATGTTTGATACATCTCGATGACATTTCATGGATAGATTAAATAATGTGGATGGTAAATGTTGGAAGTGGGGTTCTTATAGATAATTTAGTCATAGTTGAATGGTATATTTTTGGGTATAGAAGGAAAAATAATATATTAAAAAATTATATATAAAAATATTATCTAACAAAGATATGAATACCTAATCTTCCTAACAAGAATATTCCATTTGTTAAGTGTGACAAGATAATATATGCATGGAGTATAAGAATCAAATATCACAAAGTTCTCTCCAACAGACAAGGTAGAGGACATAAGAAATCATGTATATAGTGTCATGTTTAATTTTAAATTCAATATAGTATTCTTCATCAATGATAATGTTACTTATAACATTATATGTGTAATATTTATGTGTTTATATCATTTAAATAATTATATTTTCAAGAAAATATTATTATTTTAAAATTGTCATTTTAAATAATAACAATAATAATAAAGAATTTTATGATTAATATAATTTAAAATATAAAGTGTTAGTAAAAATTATTTTTATTATAATATAAACTAGTACAAATATTTTAATTATATCTATCTACAAAATACATATATACACATCCATCCATACATACATACAAATCCCCCCCTCCCCCCGCTCTCTCTCTCTCTCTCTCTCTCTCTCTCTCTCTCTCTCTCTCTCTCTCTCTCTCTCTCACACACACACACACACACACACACACACACACACATTCTGACCTAGTGACTTATTTAAAGAGTGAGTTGTTTAGTTGCAAGAAGAGATTTTGTCGAGGATCTATCAATGACGTCCCAACACAATTTTATTTGGGTCTTTTTCCTGTGTTATTTGCATGTTGGAATTTGTTTTTTTCCTCCCATGGCAGTGCATACCTAATTTGCTCTCAATGGCTTGGTGGCCTCTTCTTTACCTCTCATAATGGCGACGTGGTACAACTTCTCTTCGAAAAAGTCTGAAAACCTAATTTTGCCTTAATTTTTTTTGATAAATTTCCTTTAAAATTATTTTAAAATTAGTTAGTTTTTAATTATTATTTTTTAAGTGGTTGTTTTATTTTTCCTTAACTGATTTCTTTTTCGCTTAAGTGCACATAAGGGCAAGAAAAAGGGGCATTTTTTGACTTTAGATTGTTTGAAGAGGTCTACCATTTTATCCCGGTTCTAAAGAGTGGTTGAAAGGATATATTTGTCTTTGTTTAGACTAAACATTTAAACATTAAGTGCAATTTAATTAAATAGACCATTAATGATGAAAATATATTTTGCTATAACTTTTGACTTGTAACTCAGAATTGAGTG
>JARHVA010011731.1:0-30530 GCA_037957365.1 Torreya grandis | reverse complement strand
CTTTTGGTTTGGACTTTAACTTGCACATAACTTGATCTTCCTCCTAAATTGCTTCCTAGCTTGGATTCTTGGTTGGTAGAAAATTTATACATATTATTTGAGATTGATATAAGGGCACTTTTATATGCAAAGTGAAACTCCATTATTTTTGTGTAGTATATATTGTAAGGTTTTTTATTTACATTCTAGTTTAGTTCATTTTGAACATGCTTTAGAGTAGATTTTGATTTATATGCATTCTCTTAGCCTTATAAATATCTTTCCCTTTGAAAATATATTTCATTATGTATGGTTTATTAATTTGGTATCATTTTCTTACTTGATATATGCTCTTGTGTTAAAACATTAGCTTAATTAGTATGGTTACAATTGCATTCCCTCATTCATTCACATGTTAGAGATAGTTTCATTTGGACAAAGGCACTAGCTTAGGTTTTTAAAATTATATGCTTTCCCTATCTATCTCTCTATTGAAATTATCACTTCCTTTCTAAAATCACATTTCAATTCATAGGGTTTCATGTTTATAAAACACTTATCATGCTTGGTGGTGTTCTCTTGCTCAAATAACTTACTTTTTTGTTCTTTATGCATTAAGTATCACCCCCTTATTTCTTGATTTAATGTGTCTATACCCATTATAGATACATATGTCCTTTATGTGCCTAATCATTCTAGCCCTAACCTAGTTTATAAATCTATCTATAGCTTGGTCAAATCTTACAAACTAGATAGCCACTATAGATCACTTATAGTAAATAGAAGCTTTAAGCCTTTTAGCCTATTAGTTATTTACTTTATCACCCTACCAAACACTAGTGGTTATATTCAAATTCTTGGAACTACACTTTGTAGTAAGAATTATGTTCACATGGCATAGAGTTATTACACCCTATATACACCCTTAAACCTAAACCCTATGCCCTAATCCCTAATCAATAAATCCTAAAACATTAATTGTAATCTATATGCCATAATATTTAAAACCTAAATCTTATGCCCTAATCCCTAATCTATATTAATAAGAATATAATAACATTATTCAATAACATGATCATGTTATTCTTGATATAGATAAAGCTCACTTTTTAGCATCTATGTTTAACCCAAATCAATAATTTTATCCCCATAAACATTCTCTGAATACTTCTACAGGACCTATGTACTTATTGTTAGATAGATAATAATGGTGTAATAATAACCAAAATTATTTTCAATGTAAAGCTTTGAGTTGATTTTTACAAAGTGGGGTGAAAGCTTTAAAAAGCTTCATGGGTGGTTATAGGGACAAAACTAACTTTCTCAAGTAACTAACTTATTAGAAAAAAAATTAAACTAATTAAATAAACTTTGGATCATTAAAAAACTCCAATAAAACTCCTAATTGATCCAAATGGGTATAGAAGATTAAATACTTGGAGAAATGAATTTGAAGTCATCAAAGAAAATCCATTGGTACACTATACCTCTAGTATTAACCCAAAAAACTGATGCCACTTCATAAAGAAGCCCACCCCTATGAGTTTATAAAAAAATGGTTGAAGAACACAATCAAAGTTGGCTTGTCCCCATTGATCATCATACCATAATAAAATAGAACATGATCAAGCATGTCCAATTACATCAACCCATATAAGGTCTAACACAATAACCCATCCAAGTGACAAACCTGTACTTTATATGGCACATCTTCCTAATGCCAATCAAATTTTGATGAACTTTACTCAACACTAAATGTAATAGAAACCCCTATCAACTTGTACTATCACTGAAGACTAATCAAAGGACAATGAATGCTAAATCTTCTCCCTTTATCAGGTGAGAGGTGAGAATCCATGTATTGATAGAAATGAAAATAACTAATCATGTTTATTCTATGTCATTAATATTAGGTATAGAAAGCTAAAAATAATGACACAAGCCAAAAAAATATACTATAATAGACTTTATTCTTGAGCATAGTAACTCGTATAAGATGAGTGAATCATTGATCACTCATAACAAGCTATTAGGTCCATCAGTACCATAGGCCTCAGCTATATAAGATGCCTCCTAATTAGAAGAAGTGTTATAATAACTATAATAACTAAAGTAATGATAAGCTATAACACTAGAATGATCCAAATAATTTACATTATCTTTATTTTTATGTGGAGAGAAGGGTCGTCAAGAAGGATGTACATCTACAATATGTCCAATACCACCACATTTGAAACATTTTTGCTCTTTCTTATGTCGATGAGATCTAAAAGAATTTGAATCACCAGAAGAACCGTAGGAGTGAGAAGAATATAGATGGTGATGTTTGTATTTTGAATATCCTAGAGAGTGTTGATGAGAATGTTGTGGAGACCATCTAGAATGGTGTGAATAGTGTCTCAAAAAATAACTTAGAGAGTGTTATAGAGAATGTTTTAGAGAAATATTATGAACTATTGTTGTACATTCTAATGATATCTATGATGGGACTTTTACTTTTTATAGTTATCCTCTTTAGTAGGCATAATCTTATTTTTTGTAAATTATTACTCATTTTGAGTCAACAACTCATAAATAGAGTTGAATGTGTAACCAATAAGCTTATCATTAAGCTATAGCATTTAAACAAAAAATTTGTATGTAGAACTAAGTCCATGAATTGTGATGGAAATAAAAATTTCATTATCAATTTTAACACTTGTATTAAAATACTCTTATTTCAAAGTTTTTATGTGAGATAGATATTCAGATACATATTCTTTAGTGCTAAGCTTATTATTAAGCAACTGCATTAAGAGATCAATCATCTAATAGGTAAGTTATTTATCATATAGATCTTTTAATACTTTTCATGATTTTCATGTGCCAATTTTAAAAAATTAAATATGAATAATAAATTGTTTAGAACATGAATATTTTAATAAATAAATAACATACTTATCATGTTTTTGATACTCAATCAATTTTGTAATGTCAGTGGCTGGTGTAGTGTCTTTTTTAGTTATTTCCCACAAATCGTTAAAAATGAGCATGTTTTCCATATTCATCGACCATTCCTTGTAGGATTTTAGTTTTAAACATCCATTTTCAAATATTAAGCTCACAATTTTTTCCATGGTGTAAAAAATACAATCAAGTCAAAAAAAGGAATGTTATAGGGGTTTTGCCTTTACCCTTAAAATAACTTTCGATTAGAAAAATTATGAGACTATTATTTTTGGTTTTTTTTAAAAAAAATACAATAATAACACCTTATATCTCCCTTTACAATTTATTTATCCAATATTTTAGCTTTTCTAATAATCAATAAGGTCAAAATGAAATTTTATATAAAAATTGTTTGAATAGGGTTTGAACACTTGACCTCCCTATTGTAAGTGACTTACAAAAAATTACCTATCCATCTCCCCATTGAGTAATTTAATAATTCAAAGTAAAAATATTTCATATGTTCTTGATTTATAGATTGGGAAATATAAAATATAAGTGCATGGTAATTATTTTACCTAATTTTTCACATACCAACTAGCAGTGCCTCTGATATCCATGTCTAATTTTAGTGTTTTGAAACTTCTTCTAATATGTTTTTCTTCTTATAAAATGTTATTCACCATATAGGTGATTTTATAATAAAATATATATTTTTATTTCTTCCTATGCATGTCATCATGTTATAGGCCCACACTTATCTATACTAATGTATTCTTTTCTAGTCACCATCGTACTAGTCTTTATGAAGACTTTGACAAAAATAACAAACAAAAATATGTGAGCCATGTCTTTGATAAAATTTTTGATCTATTATGTCATTTTTTATTTATACTACTATGCCACGTATGGTGGATTGAATTATGGATCCAATGCAATAAATCATTTAATTTAAAAATGATTTTGACAATAAATACATTTATCTCTTCTTTTCTATAAAAATCATAGTTATGGCATTATCTCCAACTTTTGATACTTGAATCATTGACCACTTTCAAAATTTGGAGAGTCCTTGTTTAAATATGTGTTTAGTGCATTTCCAAGTGATAAATAACTATAAAAGTGGTAAATATAGTGGGTAAAATCAGTTTTATTGTGTTATTTTCTCTAGAGATTATAAACTAGTCTACAATGTTATTGTATGCCATTCAAATTGAGGAATGTGTCATAAAGTTCACCCACTGATGTACAATGGTATATTGGGTGAAGCACTTCAGGATGATTGATAATAGTATTATGCCTTCTAAAAACTAATAATCTCCTTGTAACAAGGTAGTAACATCGATGGCAAATTCAAAAGCATTTATAAAAATATCAGAGTTCTTAAGCTTTTCAAATATCTTCTATCCTCCTTTGCATGGCATGGTTCTGATACCACTATTGGATCAGGAATAATGGAGGAATAATACAAAAATTATTTTCAATGTAAAACTTTGAGTTGATTTTTACAAAGTGAGGTGAAAGCTTGAAAGATCTTCATGGATGGTTATGGGGACAAACTAACTTTTTAAAGTAACCAACTTATTAGAAAACAAATTAAACTAATTAAATATAATCTATATCATTAAAATAATCGAATGCTTCTTTTGACCCCACCTTTGACAAGTTATCAATTGTTCAATGAGTGATGTATCACATTTGAGGAAGACGAAGAAGTTTAATAATGAAACACCAAAGGAATTAGAAGATTTGAGAGAGAAACACAAGATGTGAATGCAAAAACTTTGTTTAAGACAAGGTACAAACCCTAATCTAAATGAACTAAATGCCATAGATAATGATCCAATTAATATTAATAAATTAGAAAATGATGATATTGACCATAATGAATTGAATAATGATTAAATTGACCATAATTAATTAAATAATGATGAAATTAAGCATAATGAAAATAAAAATGATGAAATTGATAATAATGAATTTGATAATGTTGGAAGTTTACATTCAAAGTTCCAAGATTTTGATTTTGTTTATGATGATTCTATGTATGATTTTGATTTTGTTTATGATTTATACTACTATGGTGCATATGGTGGATTGAATTATGGATCCAATGCAACAAATCATTTAATTTAAAAATGATTTTGACAATAAATACATTTATCTCTTCTTTTCTATAAAAATCATAGTTATGGCATTATCTCCAACTTTTAATACTTGAATCATTGACCACTATCAAAATTTGGAGAGTCCTTGTTTAAAATATGTGTTTAGAGCATTTCCAAATGATAAATCACTGTAAAAGTTGTAAATATAGTGGGTAAAATCAGTTTTATTGTGTTATTTTCTCTAGAGATTATAAACTAGTCTACAATGTTATTGTATGCCATTCAAATTGAGGAACGTGTCATAAAGTTCACCCACTGATGCACAATGGTATATTGGGTGAAACACTTCAGGATGATTGATAATAGTATTATGCCTTCTAAAAACTAATAATCTCCTTGTAACAAGGTAGTAACATCAATGGGAAATTCAAAAGTATTTATAAAAATGTCAGAGTTCTTAAGCTTTTCAAATTTCTTCTATCGTCCTTTGCATGTCATGGTTCTGATACCACTATTGGATCAGGAATAATGGAGGAATAAGAAAAAATTATTTTCAATGTAAAACTTTTTTATGTAACTAACTTATTAGAAAACAAATTAAACTAATTAAATATAATCTATATCATTAAAATAATTGAACGCTTCTTTTTACCCCACCTTTGACAAGCTATCAATTGTTCAATGGGTGATGTATCACATTTGAGGAAGAGGAAGAAGTTTAATAATTAAACACCAAATGAATTAGAAGAGTTGAGAGAGAAACACAAGATGTGAATGCAAAAACTTTGTTTAAGACAAGGTACAAACCCTAATCTAAATGAACTAAATGCCATAGATAATGATCAAATTAACATTAATAAATAAAAAAATGATGATATTGACCATAATGAATTCAATAATGATTAAATTGACCATAATTAATTAAATAATGATGGAATTAAACATAATGAAATTAATAATGATGAAATTGATAATAATGAATTTGACAATGTTTGAAGTTTACATTCAAAGTTCCAAGATTTTGATTTTGTTTATGACGAGTCTATGTATGATTATTTAACCCCCAATAATGAAAAAACATTGATGGAAATAAATAATGATGAAATTAACAATCAAAAAAATTTCATGAAAACATATAATGAAGAAATAAATAAGAAATAAAATGTCATCCCACCTCTAAAAATTGAAAGTAATAATGATTTTGAAACACCCTCTCAAAAAATTCAACCATTAACAACACCTCCAATAATTATGCATAGAAAATACAAGTACTTAATTAAAGTCGATGAAAATATTTTAGAACTAATGCATAACAAAATATCTGAACACCATTCAAGAAGACTGGCTCAACAAATTTGAGATAGTTTCTTTCATAATATGGATTATGATATTCAAAGCCATAAATTCTTTATTTCATTGAAAAATATTCTTAAGATGAAACCTATAGTGTACATATTAGGACTAAGAAAATATAACATGGATGATGAAAATAATGAAATTATTGAAAATCTACAAGATGCATATGATACTATAAGCCCAAAATCATGCACCAAATATTGTAATTCTACTTGAATTCTACTTAAAAATTGTACATTAAGTAGCCAAATAGGGAAAAAATGAATTCTTTCAAAAATAATCTAATCACTTAATATAAACATAAAAACATTATTGAAATTAATTAAATGATGTGAAAGACTTAATCAGCTTAATACCAATGATCTCTAGGTATTACTTGGAATACTTCCAAAAAAGTACAAGGATATAGCAGATGCTCTCAAAGATTTACTTTCTCAATTTTTGAAATATAACACAAGAGTTTCACCCAATGCAAGAAATATAGTGAAAAGAAGAGTTGGTTTTCGTACTTGTGAAATGCATTTGAAACATTTATTAGATATGACTCAAACACAATTATAATCTATGTTTTTGGAAAAACATCCACATATTTATTTTATTCAAAGAAATTTTGAGATGGACAAACATATTATGTAAAAATAAATCACACATTCACCACTTGTTGTTGTAGGCAACATGCTGAATTTTTAATGCACTATGATGTTTTTCACCATATTCATTGTACTTTATATAATAACAACATTTTTTAAGAGTGTGGCATTAAATTTCCACCAACACTAGCTAGGTAATTTATTCCAACTATTTTTTGAAAAATATTGGATGGAAAGTTATTTTATAACAAATCATGTTTTAGATGGAAATTTCAGCATTTATAGTGAATTGCCAAAATTTAAAAATTGTATCCATAAGGAGAGCACAAGTTCAATTGGAAAGAAAATATTTGGTTTAAGAAAATGTAAATCAATGAATTATAAGTTAAAACACAAAAACTAATATAAAAGTTGTTAACTTGTTATAAAAAAGATACCCATTTCTAAATTTTTGGTCAAATTAAGGAAGAAAAGTATTTATGAGTTTGCAAGGCACACAAATAGGGCTAGATGATTAGATGAACATTTAAATATAATCAAGGGTACATTCCCAGTTGGTTTTATTTTTTAAATAGTTTATTTTTAAAAAAATTACACATTTAAATTGCAAATTAAAGTTCAATCATTGTATTATAACTCATCATAAGTTTCCATAATTGTGCATATAACATTCATGCATGCACCTAATAGTATAGAGAAGCAACAAAAAATATTAAGGGAGTACCATTTCTATATCAATTATGATCAATCACATTATTCAGAGTATGTGAAAGGGTTTTTCATAAGTTCTATGAATAATTGAGTCACAGAAACATTACTTTCAATCAACATTATATTTGGTCAGATAATTGTACAACACAATTCAAAAAGGCATGGATTTTTTATTAGTTGAGTAGGATGCACGTTACCACTGGTTTATAACACATTTGGAGTTTCACTAAGGCTATCCATCGAAAAGTGGATGTGATAGTATTGGATCATGTCTAAAAATATGTGTTGCAAGGGAGGAGTTAAAATTTGAATATAGTGATGATTTGATAGATGCAAAAACAATGGTTGAATGGTGTAATAAGAACAAGTGTCATGGTTCTCAACCAAATTATATTTTTCATAAACATTCATAGTTAATGGAGGAAGAAAACTTGGAAAAGTAAGCGGATTATATGGATCTAATGGGTTCAAGTGAGTTCCACTCATTTCATAGATCAGATGCAATTTATTGAACTATTTATATGAGACACTTGACATGTTTTTGTTATGCATGTATGAACTCTGTTTGGAATGAGTGTGAGTAAAAAGAGTGGGTGGATAACTAGAGTTATAAATATCTAATTAAAATAAACATATATTAGGTTCTAATAGCATTTCAACTTGAAGATATGACATTATCAGATGAATCTGACCATGTATCTGATCTACTGTAGCCAGGTAAAATCATTTTCATTATATACAACTTATTCTCATTATATATCTTCATAGTGCCACTGAAAAATGTTTTTTGTGATACAAGGCATGTTTTTGAAGTTATTTCAAATGAGGACAATGAATAAGGCATAAATTACTACTTATTTCAGTGTGTAGAGAGAAATAAAAAATTGACTTCCATAGTTATAGAAGGAGAAAGCATTGACTATCCCACTGGGTTGGTGGTAGTCACTAGAACTTGCTTTTGATGATATCCTATAAAAAATTTAGATCAATGATTTTTTTAAGAGTTTAAAATTCACAAGAAGATACTTCACTATCAAATTTGATTTTTATAATAAATATTCAATTACAAAAATATGATGGGATGCCATTGAATAAGAATATTAAAAAAGTTTGGGAGTCAGACCATAAAGCTATTCTTGATACTATCAAGGTTAGAGTGGTTCCTAATGGTTTGTTGGATTGAAATACATAGGTATGTTGACTTTTTAAATGTATATGTAATAAATTTTACCAAATATTTTTTATTTCATAGGTAGTAAATATGAATTTCTTTTTTAATTACTTACTAACAATTTTTTTAAGTTAGTGGTGAAAAATAAGCTTCCACCTTCACGTGGTTGGCACTGTTAGTAAGGAATTAGATATTTTTCAAGCTAAGAGAAGCTAAATTTTTATTTACTTAGTGTTTTTTCACTCTTGAACAATAATGAAAATGCACTTCTAAGTGGATTTAAATGTCATGGTAGTGGGAGAACATGTAATTTTCCTATCTATATATAATCAAAGAGATATATTGTAAACTAGAGGTCCTAGGGGTGAAAATGGTAGTTTGAGTTCAAGAAGTCTATTCAATGTCAAAAATTTACATTTTAGAACCCATCACTGCAACTTATGCCATGGATTGATCTCAAAGTTTTCACTTGAGTGTTATGGGGTGATATTAAATGGATTCAAGAGGTAAGGGAAAGATCTGATGGTTCATGTAAAGTATGTACAAGTTTCATTTTATGCATGTTTAAACTTAGTCTAAAAACTACATTGTTCTTGTATAGGGAAGGGTGTTATTGATGCTAGAATAGGTGGTGGTTTTGCTGATAAGGAATGATGAGAGGCCAAGAACTTGGTCCTAGATGTTATCCACCCCATCAAATATGTTTTCAATGCCATATTTTAGTTAGGAACCATCAAAATCAAATTTCTATAATCATAGCTTCAACTTTGACAACATTTGTTATCAGTATTTCTGTGTTCCTAAATAGTAATGAAAAGGCAATTCTAGGTGGATTTGAACATCATGTGGGTGGGAGAACATGTAATTTACCTATATATATGTGATAGAAGTGATATATTCTCAATTAGAGGTTCTAAAGGAAGAAATGGTAGTCATAGCTCAATAAGTTGTCTATTCCATGTCAAAAAGTTGCATTTTGGGATCCGTCATTGTAACTTGTGCCACATATTGTTCTTAAAGGTTCCACCTAAGTGATATTGGGTGTAATTATAAGGATTTAATAAGCATTGGGAGGATATAAAGATTCATGGAAATGACATACAAGTTTCATTTTACACATGTTTGAACTCAAGATATAAAATTACATGTTTCTTGTACTAGGAACAACATTCTTGAGACCATAATGGTTGGTGGGTTTGTCGATGAAGAATTATGAGAGGCCAATAACCTAGTCATGGATGTTATCTACCTTCCCCCTAGACATGTTTGTGGTACTATTTTTTATCTAGGAATTATTGGAATTAGAGTTCTACAACCACAGCTTCAACTTGTTGGTCCCTACAAATGTCACTCATTTTTGGAACAACATATGAGCTATCTTAGTCCTACAGGACCAAAACTTCTCTCTTCCCTTCTCAAAATTTTTTTTGAGCTTTCAAATTCCTTTTTTTCAAGCTTTCTAGAAATCTATGGACTCTACAAGCTTGAATCTATGGACTCTGCAGATATGTTTCTATGGACTCAACATGCTTGAAGTTAGTAGGTTCAATAGGTTCAAAGCCTTCTACAGGTGAGTTCAATCAAAAGAACAAGTTTCCAATGCTTAGTCATTTTCAAGATTGGTTCAATGCCTTGGTTTAACTAAAAATGTTCATTGACAAGCTTCTAAGCAAGGAATGAACCATTGAACCTTGAACCATTTTGGTCCAATGGGTTCAATGGGTTCAATGGCTCAACAGGTTCAACGAGTGGTTGTTTCAATGCATTTTGTTTGAGTGATCAAAGAACTTGGTGAAAAACAAAGGAATTAACAATTGAACTGTTGAACCTTGAACCAAATTGGTTCAATGAGTTCAATGGGTTCAATCAGTTCAAAGAGATCAAAAGACAGGGATAAAAGGATGGCTTCAAACACAAGATTGAACCATTGAACCAAATTTGGTTCAATTGGTTAGTTCAATCAATAGGTTCAAGGGGCTACCCCAAAGCCAAAGGAACAAGTGCCCTTATGGAGGGCTATGAACCAAGCCAAGTGCCCTTGCGAAGGGTAGTGAGCAAAAGAGGACAAAGTGAACTCCTTCAAAAAAGCGAACAAGGTAAAAGACAAAGTGAAATCCTTCGAACAAATTGTCTGAAGGAATTCGCCCAAAAGACAAAGCAAAACCCCAGCAAGAAGATGCAAAGGCAAGGAAGATTTCCTTCAGGAAAATTATCCAAAGGAATTCCTTTAGACATTCTATCTGAAAGACATAAAGGATAAAGCCCACCAAGAGAAAGAAGCTCAAAAGCTACCATGTGTCCATTATAAAGTAGAGAAAAATATGTCATGTGTCTTGTTATGACTCAACAGAACATAACAAGTGTTTGCATCCATGTTCCCCTTTTGGAGTTGCTCAAGCAAAATGTGTCGTGGACCCCATTTTCTGTAAGTTTCTAATGAGTTTCATAATAGCATAACTTGCCACTTGTCAAAGACATAGAAAGGACCCCCCAAAGACTTAGGCAAGAAGGGATATAAAGAGCAAAGAAGTGCTTAAGCAATGAAGAGAGGAGCGAGACCAAAGGATCAAAAATATCTTCGAAAGAGTTATTTCTAGTAGGTGAAATAGTGGATCGAGTAGACTTTTGAGCACACCAAACCAAGGACATGACCTATTTTCTTCCATGAAGTAAAGACAAATATGCAAAGGGCCAAACGGTCCATATTAAGGAGACATGTCAGATGAAGGGACATGCCATAGTTATGATAGCACACTATTCTCAGCATGGTCTCTCCAGACTAAACTGGAGATGCATTAAAGACATTGATTGTAGCATGGGCCATCCCATGGAAAAAGGCATCAATCCTTGTGAGTGGCTATAAGTTTGTTAAATCTCTCATTTGTAAAGGAGACTTTTATTTTTACAGGAGTGAAACTTTGCCTATTTTGAAAGAAGAAGACTGAGACTTTGAGCTTAGGTTATAATTTCATTTCCATTGTTATCTGAATGAGAAAGTAGGTTTTTCACAAAATTTGTGTTGTTCTGACTTGTGTCATCTAAAGGTGTCCTTATCCATTTAATTTGGTGTGTAGAATTAGTGAAGGTAACAAAGAAGTGTCCTGAAACCAACTGTGAGAAGACTTTGTGCTTTCACAATTGATTTCAGTCTGTGTTTTCCTTTCCTTTTGTGTTGAGGATTCTGGGGTGACTTTATGCCCCCATTATCCTTTGTGATATACTCTTTGGGCAGTTCAGGTGCAGACTTTGAGCTCTATTTCATCCTGCTATTCCTACGTTCTTTTGATCACTGGTTATTTCACTACCTAAAAGAAACTCCTACTGTTTCTTGTAAGGACACTTCTAAAAGAAGAGAAGTGCCTTTAGTATTTACAACACATATTTTCTCCTTTGTTTATGTGCATCATCTCTGAAAGAAGAGAGATGGATGGTTTGTCCCACCCATGTGTCTTATTTTCTGCATATATATATATATATATATATATATATATATATATATATATATATATATATATAATAGTATATAGCCTCCTACATCTCTACATATTTAATAGGGAACCTCCCCTTGATGAGAGGAGAGATTTGTCTCCTTGTGATGCAGTAAACCTAAACATCTAGATGACCAATCTCCCTATGCTATGGTGATAGGAACTATTTTGAACACAAGTTAGCTAGTCGACAAAATATTCACCCAACAATTTTTGGCAACTCAGCTGGAGATGAATGTATAGTCTGAAACCTCAAGTTTTAGATTGAAGTAGTCCCTACCCTTATCCATTACATAGCTTGGTGACTCTATTCTAGGTCTTTCCCATTATCATTATAGCCTTACCATCTTCCTCCATCTCTGTTGTATTATCTAGTCTGCAAAACCATAGCTACTGGGAAGAGCACGTAATTTGAAGTCTCAAGCTTCAAGCTGAAGTAGATCTTGCTCTTTTCCATTTTTGTTTTGGAATCTGGCAACTCCATATTATACAAAAATCCAAAAATCTCAAGGTGTTGTTGACCCTACTTTTGAGTTGGTGTGGCAGAGTAATTTTTATTTGTTTCCTCCACAACCTCACCTTCAACAAACTAGGAGTCTTCCTCCTAGTCCTACCAGGTCACCAGCACAAGGCAAAGCTTCTTTTTTTACTGCTAGTAGAGCTTTGCCTATCCATTCTCCACCCAGATTTGTGATCCCACTTTCACATAATCAAATCATGGCTCAAGGCCCCTGGGGTAACTCTTTTGGTCCACTTAATTTGACTCCACCCCTGCATGAGCTTTCACACAGTTCAAGGAAAAATTTCCCCAAATTCTTTGGTGATGGGAAACTTCATCCTGGTGAATACATTGTAGCTTTCAGCATAGCCTGTGGCATAATAAGGGTGGAATTTGAAGACATAGAAATCAGGTTGTTCATGGAGACACTACAAGGTGCTATTTAAGATTGGTTCTACCACCTACAGGCTAGATCAGTGACAGATTGGGACACTTTGAAAGACAAATTTGAAGCCAAGTTCAAGCCTATAGAAGATGCACATGCCTTGCTGGCCTAGCTCACTCAAATGAAGAAAGAGCCTCATGAGCCTATGAGATATTTTATTGCTAGGTTCAACAAGCTGAGGCACAAGATTCCCATGGTCACCTAGCTAACACCTCAGAACCTCAAATGCTTCTTCATCAATTCACAACTACTTGAAGTAGGTTTCTTACTAAGATGGGCCAGACACATAGACCTTACTGCTGCTCAAGAATTGGCTACTGAGGTAGAAGATGACCTTATCTTGGTAGGAAAGATAAGGAGATACCCTAATAAAGGTAAATCCTCTTCATCCTTTGAGTATTCACCTATAGTCACTACTGACCCAATGGTACAAAAGCTAGCAAATGAAATGCTAGCTCTTAGAAAGCAAATGGCCCAAGTTATGTCTACTTCTGTTGATCCAGATATGCCCAAGAGGACATTTCAAAATTAGGTGTACCAAGGCAATATTGCTAGGAATCAGGGACAGCAAAATTGCCTTCCTCCTCCACAAAGGAACCTCACCTTTGAAGCACATCCAAACAACTCAATAGTTGGATACCTTAAAGCTGAAGTGGATTTCTCACTCCAGACTGAACTGAGTCCTGAAGATGATGCTAATCTCTTCATTGAAGATGAAGAAGAATTAGTTGGTGACTCCCATATTGGTTTCTTGAACTATCAGAATGAACCTAGAAGTGAAGGCAATGCAGCTAAGGGGTCATATGTTATATTCACCCAGTCTAAGAATCAATCATCTCAACAAGCTGATAAGGACAAAGTAGACGAGTGACCTCAACCAGTAGTTTCAATTACTAAGTGGGGATCCACTCTTCCTTTCCAGCAAAAGGACCAAGTGGTTTCAAGAAAGGTAAGTACCCCAAATGCCCCTATGCCTTCTACTTCAATTTCATAGTCCAGTCCTCCCCCTTTCAAAAATCAAAAGGATGAACTTCCATCCTCTACTCCTAGCTCATTCTAGACATTTGATATCATTGACCATATTAAGAGAACCAAAATTCAAATGTCTAAATTTGAATTTCTATAGTCCCATCCTGAGCAATTAGATAGACTAGTTCAATGCGTTAAAAATTAGAACATCCTTGTTGAATGAGCAATTCCCAAAGTAACACATGATGTTGCCAAGAATGCACCCACCAAGAACAAATTTGTCACCGCTCCCCCTATTGCTCCTATCAGGACTGAACCTTTCTATGTTTCCCTATTGATAAATGGTCACCAGCTCAATAATTGCATCATTGATTCTGGGGCTTTAGACAATGTCATGCTTGCTAAAATGGTAGAATCTCTAGGTCTCACATTGACCAAGACATTTGGGAGATGTTTCTCCATGGAGAATAAATAAGTGCCACTACTAGGGAAAATTAAAGATGCCCAATTTGCATTTTTTGCCTTTCTAGACAAGCAAATCAAGATGACTGTCCTAGTGGCTGACATCCCAACATCATATGGCATCCTTCTTAGGTAGAACTTTTGCAAGGATGTTTGGGGGGGAATTAATCATGGACTTGTCTCAGGTAAGAATCCTTGTGAAAGGTGTAATGATAAGGTTGCTTCTTAAGAAGGAGGAAAAATACATTGTCACTCAGACATCAAGGCCTGAAGCTCAAATTCTATTTGAGTCTTTAGGTAGGGGTAATTATTTTCTATCTACTAAAGACATTCATGTTTTAGCAGATGAAAATCCTGTGGGTGATGATCTAGGAATTGGTTCAGATGGAACAACACCAAGTATGCTTGATAGTGCCAATGATTGGCACGTGTTGAATGAGAATAATCAAATCATGTGTTGGACTGAACCATAAGAGCAACCAATTATGGTAATGGACCATGCTGCTACACATCAAAATCAAGAAAAGGAACTTTTTGCCAAAAAAGTAAAGATTTATGGTTTTTGGATTAAAATTCAAATCTTGTTGTGGGGCAAGAGGACAAAACCAAAGAGAAGACATAGAAAATTGGTTTCCTGGTGGAGAGTTTCATTCACCCATCACCAATTTTGGAGAGAAAATGGCTTCTTGCTGGTTTATTAGGACAGAGTGCCATTTTCACTACCTCTCAGGAGGCAGCATCTAAAGTACTTCAATTCTTGAAGCATCAAATAAGATCATCTATGCATATGTACATTTGTATAGTCTTTAGTTCTTATGTGTTCCTTTCCTTTTCATTTTCATTTTTGGCACCTTGCTTTCTTGATGGTTAGCACAACTCTGCAGCCCAATGGCTTGGATGAAGGCACTTAAAGACTAGTTTATACTCTCATCAATCAGTTCAATCAATAGAAGTTCCCCAATAGGAGCTCGTTGTTGTTCCTAAAATTAGCTATGCTCATTTTGGGAACAACCCCTATGAAACTTGTCATTTTCATATTTTTCTCTCTAGGTTCATCTTTTGAGGCAAGTTTCTCTTGATCTCAGGTTTTTGTCGACTGACATATTTGAAAAGTTTGCAACCTTTCTTAGTTATGATTTCCCATCCAACATGAAATTCATTGTGATTTTAATGTGATTAGAATGTCCAAATTTTGATAAATTTCAAAGAGTTAGTGTTGTTTTTCAGCAAATATGCAAAAGTGGCAAATTTTGCCGCCATTGCATATTTTTCATCAAATATGCAAAAGCGACAAATTTTGCCACCATTGCATATTTTTTAGCAAATATGCAAAAGCAAAAAAATTTACTGCCATTGCATTTTTTTAGCAAATATGCAAAAGTGGCAAATTTTGCCGTCATTGCATATTTTTCAGCAAATATGCAAAAGCAGCAAATTTTGTCGCCATTGCATATTTTTTAGCAACTATGCAAAAGTGGAAAATTTTGTCACCATTGCATATTTTTCATCAAATATGCAAAAGCGGCAAATTTTGCCACCATTGCATATTTTTCAGCAAATATGCACAAGCAAAAAATTTTGCCACCATTGCATATTTTTTAGTAAATATGCAATGGCAGCAAATTTTTCCGCCATTGCATATTTTTGAGCAATTATGCAAAAGCAACAAATTTTGCTGCCATTGCATATTTTTTAGCAAATATGCAAAAGTGGAAAATTTTGCTGCCATTGCATTTTTTTTTTTACTTCTCTATACAAGGGCAGCAATTTTTGTCACCCATGCATGCCTTCCCCTCATTTTTTCTATCTTTGGAAAATTTTTATTTTCTTACTTTCTGAGCTTGCTTCCTTTTTGCTTACTGACCTACTCACGCCTCATCCCCTTCAAGTGCATTTCCCTAATCGTGACCATCAAATTTGTAGTTTTCCCAGATTGCTAATTTTTTCCCTGATTGCATAATCACAATTCTTACTACAATTTCTCTAAAGGATCCCTCTTCATCGACATCTTTTCAACCAAAGTTCTTCTAGATCACTAAAGTTTCTCTGAAGAAGTCGAAGACAATGAAGTACAAGTATCAAGGTGTTTTTTCAATCACCTCAGTTACTTCTAATGTTGATGACATTAAGGATATAGAGATTGGGCACGTAGATATGGTCGAGTTCATAGAAAGAACCAAATCAAGCAATCCCAGCCATGAAATGAAGAAGACTAGAAATAAAGATTGAAGTTATTCTTCCATGCTTTATTCAAAATGCACTTTGTAACTAACTTGGGACATTTGCACATGTACTTTTGTAATATGTAATTACATGTAAAAAATTTATAAGATATCCCAAAGTCAATGATGACTCATCTTTGACTAGATATTTTAATATTTTAATCTTTTTTAGTTTTGAAGGTTTCTCCCTATATATAGAGGGAACCTCTTTTGTAAATATATCTCTGATAATTGAGAGCAAAAATTCTATTGAAATTGAGACACTTCTTGAGACTTTGTGCTCAACTTGTAAATCATATTTTATCAAATGAATGAAAAATAGGTTTATTTCAGACTTTGTGTTGAAGTAATTTGTGTTATTTAGGAAATGGTTCTTATGTCCTCTTTCCTGATAATCTCTTATCTATTTGATTTAATAAGCAAAGTATGTGTGTTAATATTATCTGAGGACGTTTCTAAAAGATAGAAGAAAGACTTTGAGCTACTTTTATCTTGGTGATCCTTTTACCCTTTGTAGTTTTAGGCAAAGACTTTGTGCTTTGTTTCACTCTACGATTATGCATATTCCAGATCAGTGAAGGAGACAATGGAAGACTTTGTGCTTATGTAGGTTTCTTTGTAGACTTTGTTACCTACTTCAGGGGATTTTTTGATGTATGTTGGATACCATTCCTAAAATAAGAAGAATGTTCTTGGCCAATGACCAAGATTTCTCTCTCTTGTTCCTTACACATCATCTCTAAAAAAAGAGAGATGGATGCTGTCATACCATCCTAAGTATTATTTTCTACTTACTTATATATACACATATAGCATATAAATATTCATAGAGAGCCTCCCCTTGATGAGAGGAGAGATTTACCTCATCCAGATGTGGTAAACCCACACTTTTTGTGTCGTAAATCTCCTTGTGATGTGGTTGATATACCCATTTTGTCAATAGTTAGTTGATGACAAAATATTCACCCAACAGCTTTTTGGTGACTCTACTAGGTAGGCAAAGCACATAGTTTGAAGTCTCAAACTTCAAGCTAAAGTAGATCCTACTCTTTTCCATTTTTTGTTTTGTAATTTGGCAACTCCACATTATACTAGAGGCCAAAAATCTCAAGGTGTTGTTGACCCTACTTTTGATTTGGTGCAACAGAGTAATTTCGAGTTGTTTCCTCCACAACCTCACCTTAGATGAACTAAGAGCCTTCTTCCTAGTCCTACCAGGCCATCAACACAAAGCAGAGCTTCTTTTTTTGCTACTAGTTGAGCTTTACCTATCCAAGCTCCACTTGGATTAGTGATCCCACTTTTGCATAATCAAATCATGACAGTTTGAGGCCCCTGGGGTAACTTATTTGGCCCACTTAATCTAACTCCACCCCTGCATGAGCTACCACTCAGTTCAAAGAATTTCCCTAAATTCTTTGGTGATGGGAAGGTTCATACTGATGAACACATTACAGCTTTTAGCATAGCCTATGGTGTAATAAGGGTAGAATTTGAAGACATAGCGGTCAGGCTATTCATGGAGACACTACAAGGCGCTATTGCAGACTAGTTCTACCATCTGCAAGCTGGATTATTGACTAACTAGGATACACTCAAAGCCAAGTTTGAAGCAAGGTTCAAACTTGCAAAAGATGCTCATGCTTTGCTAGCCTAACTTATGCAAATGAAGAAGGAACCTCATGAGCCCATGAGAAATTTTATTGCAAAATTTGACAAGCTCAGAAACAAGATTCTCACATTTGCTCAGCCCACACCTGAGAACCTCAAATGCTTCTTCATAAACTCACAGCTACTTGAAGTGAGTTTTTTGCTAAGATGTGCTAGTGGCATAGATCTTGAAGCTGCTCAAGACTTAGCCACTGAGTTAGAAGATGACCTTATCTTGGCTAGAAAGATAAGAAGGGATTCAAATAGAGGTGCATCTTCCTCATCTTCTAATAACCAACCTGAAGCTGCCACTGATCCAATGGTGCAGAAGCTAGCAAATAAAGTGTTGGACCTCTAAAGATAAATGGCACAAGGGATGTCATCTACTCTTTCATACGGAGATGTACCAAAGAGGACATTCCCTAATCAGGTACATCAAGGGCAACCCAATCATCTTCCTCCCCCACCAAGGAACCTTGCCATTGAAGCACCTCCAGCCAACTCAGCAGTTGGGTATTTGGAAATAGAGCATGATTTCTCTTTCCAACCTGAGTTTAATCAAGAAAATGACACTGGTCTCTTCACAGAGGATAGTCAGCTAGTGATTCCCACATCAGTTTCCTAGATTACTAGGATGAACCCAAAAGTAAAGGTGAATCATCTAAGGGATCATATGATGTGGTCACCCAGTTCCAAAATCAGTCGGCTCAACAAGTTGATAAAAGAGAAATAGAGGAGCAACCTCAACCTATAATTTTTATTGCTAAGCGTGGGGCCACTCTGCCTACCCAGCCAAAGGACCTAGTGATTGCTAAGAAAATAAGTATCCCAAACATTTTTTCACCTTCTACTTCAAATTTGCAGGCCAGTCCTCTCACCCCTCCCATAAACCAAAAGGAAAAACTCCCATCCACTGTGCCTAGTCCAACCTAGCCATTTGACATAATTGATCATGTCAAATGTGTCAAGACCCAAATGGTGGCCCTTGTAGCCCAAATTTTGTTTGAGTCTTTAGGTAGGGATGAAATAGTAGAAGAATTGGTGGAGTGCGGCATAAGTGTAGAAGAACCCTCCCCTCCAAATGAAGAAGAATCTGAGATATCTGAGGGGGATAATCAAGACATGTGTTAGGCTAAGCTATCAGAATAGAAAATTATGGTACTAGGCCATGCTGCTACCCATCAAAATCAGGAAAAGGAACTCTTTGCCAGGAGAGCAAAGATTCATGGTTTTTAGACCAAAAGTCAAGTCTTACTTTGGGGCAAGAAGAGAAGAAAACCAAGGGGAAGACATAGAAAGTGGTTTCCTGGTGGAGAGTTCCATTTGCCCATCACCAATTCTAGGGAAAAAATGGTTTCCTACTGGTTTATAAGGATGACACACCATTTTCAGTGTCCCATAATGGGTGGCATCTAAAGTGCTTCAAATCTTGAGGCATCAGATAAGATCATCTATACATATGTATATCTGAATAGTCTTTAGTTCTAATTTGTTCTTTTGTTTTCATTTTTTGGAGCCTTTCTTTTTGGGTAGGCATGACTTCATAGCCCAATGGCACACTTCTAAGGCACTGGAGATTCTGAAGTTTACTCCCTTCAATTGATTTTTGCAATAGAAAGAAGTTCCCCAATTGGAGCCAGCTATTGGTCCCCAGAAATGTCACTCATTTTTGGAACAACAAATGAGCTATCTTAGTCCTATAGGACCAAAACTTCTCTCTTCCCTTCTCAAAATTTTTTTGAGCTTTCAAATTCCTTTTTTTTCAAGCTTTCCAAAAATCTACGGACTCTACAGGCTTGAATCTACGGACTCTGCATATATGTTTCTACGGACTCAACATGCTTGAAGTTAGTAGGTTCAATAGGTTCAAAGGCTTCTACAGCTGAGTTCAATCAAAAGAACAAGTTTTCAATACTAAGTCATTTTTAGGATTGGTTTAACGCCTTAGTTCAACTAAAAATGTTCATCAGCAAGCTTCTAAGCAAGGAATGAACTGTTGAACCTTGAATCATTTTGGTCTAATGGGTTCAATGGGTTCAATGGTTCAACAAGTTTAATGAGTGGTTGGTTCAATGCATTTTGTTCGAGCAATCAAAGAACTTGGCAAAAAATAAAAGAATTAACCATTGAACCATTAAATCTTGAACCAAATTGGTTCAACGAGTTCAATGGGTTCAATCAGTTCAAAGAGATCAAAAGACTTGGACAAAAAGATTGCTTCAAATGCAAGATTGAACTATTGAACCGTTAAACTAAAGTCGATTCAATCGGTAGGTTTAAGGGGCTACCCCAAAGCCAAAGGAACAAGTGCTCTTACGGAGGGCTGTGAACCAAGCCAAGTGCCCTTGCAGAGGGTAGTGAGCAAAAGTGGACAAAGTGAACTCCTTCAAAAAAGTGAACAAGGAAAAAGAAAAAGTGAAATCCTTCAAACAAATTGTTTGATGGAATTCGCCTAAAAGACAAAGCAAAAGCCTAGTGGGATAGATGCAAAGGCAAGGAAGATTTCTTTCAGACAAATTGTTTGAAAGAATTCCTTCAGACATTATATTCGAAAGACATAAAGGATAAAGTCCACCAAGAGAAAGAAGCTCGAAAGCCACCATGTGTCCATTATAAAGCAAAGTGGAATATGTCACGTGTCCTGTTATGACTCAGTGGAATGTAACAAGTGTTTGCATCTGTGTTCCCCTTTTAGAGTTGCTCGAGCAAAACATGTTGTGGACCCCATTTTTTGTAAGTTTTTAATGAGTTTCATAACAATGAAACTTGCCACTTGTTAAAGACACAGAAAGGACCCCCCAAAGACTTAGGAAAGAAGGGCTATAAAGAGCAAAGAAGCACTTAAGTAGTGAAGAGAGGAGTGAGACCAAAGGATCATAAATATCTTCAAAAGAGTTATTTTAGTAGGTGAAATAGCGGATCGAGTAGACTTCTGAGTGCACCAAACCAAGGACTCAGCCTATTTTCTTCCATGAAGTAAAGACAAATATGCAAAGGGCCAGATGGTCCATATTAAGGAGGAGACATGTCAAATGAAGGGACACACCATAGTTATGGTAGTGCACTATTCTCAGCATGGTCTCTCCAGACCAAATTGGAGACACATTGAAGACATTGACTATAGTATGGGCCGTCCCATGGAAAGAGGCACCAATCCTTGAGTAGTGGCTATAAGTTTGTTAATTCTCTCACTTGTAAAGGAGACTTTCATTTTTACAAGAGTAAAACTCTGCCCATTTTGAAAGAAGACTGAGACTTTGAGCTCAGGTTGTAGTTTTATTTACTTTGTTATTTGAATGAGAAAGTAGGTTTTTCACAGACTTTGTGATGTTCTCACTTGTGTCATCTCAAGGTGTCTTTATTCATTTAATTTGGTGCACAGAATTAGTGAAGGTAACAAAGAAGTGTCCTGAAACCAACTGTGAGAAGACTTTGTGCTTTCACAATTGATTTTAGTCTGTGTTTGCCTTTCCTTTTTGTGTTGAGGATTCTAGGGTGAATTTGTGCCCCCATTATCCTTTGTGATATACTCTTTGGGTAGTTGAGGTGGATACTTTGAGCTCTATTTCATCATGTTGTTCCTACATTCTTTTGATCACTGGTTATTTCACTACCTGAAAGAAACTCCTGTTGTTTCCTATAAGGACACTTCTGAAAGAAGAGAAGTGCCTTCAGCATTTATAGCCCAAATTTTCTCCTTTGTCTATGTTCATCATCTCTAAAAGAAGAGAGATGGATGGTTTTTCCCACCCATGTATCTTATTTTTTGCATATATATAGTATATAGCCTCCTGCATCTCTGCATATTTAATAGGGAACCTCCCCTAGATGAGAGGAGAGATTTATCTCCTTGTGATGCAGTAAACCTACACATCTGGATGACCAATCTCCCTATGCTATGGTGATAGGAACTATTTTTAATTCCAGTTATATGGTTAATAAAATATTCACCCAACACAACTTTGACAAAATTTGGTGTCAGTGTTTCTATGTTCTTGAATGGTAGTGAAAATGTACTTCTAATTAGATTTGAATGTTGTGGTAGTGTGAAAACTTGTAATTTGACTATATATACATGATAAAAGTGATTTATTCTCAAATGGAGGTCCTAGAGGTATAAATGATAGTTAGAACTGAAGAAGTTGTCTATTCAATGCTAAAAAGTTGTATTTCAAGACCTATCACTGCAACTTATGCCACAGATTTCTCTTAAAAGTTTTATTATGCATCAAATTTGCACCCTTTATAAGTTATTTCAAGCCTTCAAAAATTAATGTCACATGGAAACAGCTCAAATTTTTGGGTACCCTATTGGATATGTGAATCTCTAGATTAAAGGGCTAGCTCCCCTTGATGAATCACTTAGGCTCAAACACTACTCTAACAACTTGCTATTAAATGGGATACAAACCTTATCTAATGGAGGTGATGCACAAAATATAATTGATCACTAGCAACCAAATATAATTTCACTTTAAAAAAGAGACTAACATACACATGACACTAATCCAAATATGCCTCTCTACATCAATGTTTCTCATTAAGGTTTGTGAAGCAAAATTATGCTAGGAGGACTAGTCAAGAGGTCATAACATTACACTAGTGAAAAGAAAACTCACTAAAACTCTAAAAATCCATTTTAACACTTCAAGATACCTATGGAATACTTTAAAATCAAATATGAATGTTAAATAAGGACAACATACAAAGTAAGCTAAACTATCACTTCGCAAGATAAATTTAGTCAAGCATGCATATTGAAACTAATCCATGGAGAGGGTGAAACTAGGTTATTATTTATTGTTCAAAGGATAAAAATGGGTAGGTATTTTAGATAACTAGGTGGAGGATACAAACTTTTATAATTAAGTATGAATATATAATAAAAGTCAGAGAGAAAAAGAAGAGAGAGAGAGAGAGAGAGAGAGAGAGAGAGAGAGAGAGAGAGAGAGAGAGAGAGAGAGAGAGAGAGAGAGAGAGAGAGAGAGAGAGAAGTGTCTCATGTGTTACAAGCAAGAGATAAGATATTAAAAAATCTCAATAGGTTGTAAATTCCATGTGTATATCTTCTAAATATTATCCTTTGATCTATGTGGAATAAGAGTTAGAATGTTTTCTTAACACCTTGACTAGATCCCCAAAACTACCCTTTGCTTTGGATTGTTGAATGACAAGTGGAATTTTTGATGGTCAAGTCATGTTTATTTACACTTTTTCTATGCTCTTGACACATCTCAACTAAACTATTTAGGTTATCTTTGATGCATCACTTCATTCTCTTTCTAGGTGTCTAGAAGACTCTTCATTTCCTTAGGCCAAACTTGCATGCAAGTGTCAAAACTTGAATTCATCTTATTTATCTCATCCTATCTTCATGGATAGCCTATTCAACTCATATTATACTTGAAATAATTCACTTGGAAGTATAAAACCAACCCTTAGAACTCATTCTACACCAAAATATCTAATTATGACTCAATCTTTATGACCCTAAAATCATACAAACCTCCTTGTATAAATAAGTGTATAGATGATAATGAGAATCTAAAGGCATAATATAAGACCCAATATGGCCTTACATCTTCATGCCAAATCTTAGGGCCTAAGAGTGAGTGTCAATGTCCTTTATTGATATTTATATTTACTATTAGAGGTTTCAAAGTTTCATATAATTTTTATTTAGAGTCCCTAAAACTTCCTTAGTGTCCCTAAACTTCTCAATTTAACTCCAACTTACCACCTCTTTATGACCGCCCTTATAGGTATATGTATCTAGTTGGGCATGTTTAGCCTAGAATAGAGTTTACAATCATTAGGTTCACTTATTGACTGAATTTGAAGGATAATGGAGTTATTTGTAACCATGAAACCATCCTTAAATGGTTCACTCTCCTCTCAGACTCAACATAGACCTTTACCCCTTTCTAAGCAAGTAAGGCTCTCATCAAAGTAAGCAGTCCTATGTGATGGTCTTGAACTATGTATGCAGGGTTATAACTCTACTTTGACATCTATTTTGAAACTCCCTTTGATCTTTCATGACTTAAACTATTTTCATACTTCCTAATGTCACTTGAGCCATATTCATGTGTTTCATGTGCACTCTATTTAGGTTTGAAACCAACTTGTTCATCTCAAACTATAGGTGATCATAGGATAGTTTGCTTGTGTTTGAGGGTTTTAGGTCTTCAAAACTATGTTCATACTACAAATGGTTCCACAAGCCCATTTTATCATTCTAATTCAAACCTTAACTACTATCAAACATTATATATTCCCCAACACCAAATAGTTAAGATTAATTTCTCAAGGAATGGATGATTGAGCAGGTAGGGTTTTAGAATGGCTGATAGACAATAAAATCTTCTTTGAAATTTCATTTATATCATTTTACTCAAATGATTTATGAACTTAATCTTCATTTCAATAAGTTAAACCCCATGCTTTACATGAACTTTTTCCTACTTTAATCTTGAAACTCACCTGCATTGCCTAGCAGAACTATAGGTGTCTACTTAGGGTATATTGATTGCATTCAAAGGATTTAAGACTCCATTACTATCTAAATAAACACCTTCATGGATCTATCCTATTATTGATAATTTGGAAACTTCTAAATTTTCAATTTTAAGACACCATGACCTCATCATACATATTACCCTTCTCACTCTTCATTTTTAAGATGTTTGACTGTGTTCTTTGTTTTAGATCCCCATTTTCACATGACTGGTCATCTCAAGACTTGTATTATTATTGTTGTTAGCTTAGGACATTTTCAATTTCTTGAAACTCTAAAATTCACTAACACACCCTCTTCCTTGACTATCTAGGAATGAATTTAGGTGGATATTTAGAGAAGAATCTAAGCATTAGGCTTGAAAGTTTATCTTCTAATCTACCATGGATCTTAAATAGTAACTAACCTCATTGAGATCCACTTAATATATTTTCACAACATTCTTTTGTCATTTCAAGATACTCTTAGACCCTTGCTTTCCCATTTTTAAACATAGGTATGTGTGTATGTATCAAGGCTGGAGATCATATCTCCTTAGCCATATTTTCACTTGGAAATGATTTAAGTGTTCACAATGACTTATAGTCTCCCCTATGCTTATATTGAAGTTAGGTTTCTTTTTTTCATTTTTTATTGTTTGGAATATTATGTCTAAAATGAGGACCTATAGGTCTAGGTAGACCTATAGGTTTGTATTTGATATAGTAGACCTTTATAAGATTTGTCTTGAACTTTTCAGACTTTGAAGTCAATATCCATCAATATTTCATGAAGTATATATGAATTAGATCCTCCAGCTATTCTTGAACAATGCGAAATAGAACTTTTACAAATATTCTTATACAACAGTCTTCACATAGTCATCAAATGAGTTTCACCATGAATTACTTAGAGAGGGTGGGGGACTAATATGGAGAGTGATGGTATTATAGAGCATGAGAATGATTAAAAACATCAAATTGAACCTTATTCATCACCTCAAAACTTAAAAAAACTATAAAAAAACAAAAATTATGATAGTCACTCTATAAATTATGTAAGATAGTAGCTTCCTTTGCCAAAATACCTCCCACATGTGCCAACCTAGTGCATTAATAAGTAATATTGTTCTCTAGACCTATGAAGACATTTTACAATTACTCTCATGTAACAAACAAGCTCACACTTGTATTAGAGTTGCACAAAACTCAACTTATAGGGATTTAGGCCTCAATAAAGTAGTATAGTCCCTTAATGATTATTCATTAATTTAAGGATCTCAATCCAACAACCAATTTTAAAAATTAGAATCCCATAGGGGTCCCTAATTTTTTAAAATATATTAGCCCTCAACTCCATATGTATGGCTTATACCATTCATCTAAATTTGGCCTTCATGAGCTTGTAAATGGAGTGATGGAGAAGAGAGAGAGTTTAGTGAATTTATTGGACCTAAAAATTGATCCAAGTCTTGAATATGAATGGTAGAAAATGAAAAGACTCTTCTAAATTATTTTCAATTGAAAAGTGATCTTGCAAGGATTTATAAGTGTCTTGAACTAATTCTTTAGAGTCTAAACTAAGGTAACTAACTATTTCTAACATGAAAATGATGCTCTGACTTCATCTTAACATCATGAACATTAGGAAACTTCTTTAAATGTTTTTCCTTTTTAAAATTACATACAACTCCTCATATTAATTCCAAACGGTGGCCAAAATGTCATTTTATCACATAAGAACATGGTGAAAGGTTAAGACATGATATTTTTACCTTAAAGACACATTAATAGCCTTTTATAATGACTCTAAACTATATCAAGCCTTTGACTATGTTTGACAACATCAGGACCTCATAAATGACCCTTAAGACTAGACAAGTACACATGAGACCAAGCCTTGGACCAAGCAAAGAAATGACTAATGTGACCATATGAATACCATATAGGTCCATTGAAGACCATGACAAGACCACATAAAAAAATTATATTCCCATGAAATTTTAAAGTTAGAGGGGTTGATACATTTTGACTTGAGGTTAAAATTTGGTCAATAAATTGGCAATTCATAGGGGTAGCATACTTGTATTGCTAAATGAACTAGTATCCTTGTCCTTCCATTGGTAAATTTAGTCACTTGCACTCAGTTTTAGACTTGACCAGACCTCGACCATGACAAGATAGTCTTATTTGACCTTCAAACACACACAAACAAGGACAACAAGACACAAAAAAAATTACAAGAAACAGACATGTGTTATCAAGAACCTAAGGAACACAATAAATAATAAAACAAACTACTATATAAAACTAACCTAAAATCAACTTCTTCCTCCTAGATCAAAAGGGAAGCTTGGACGATCTCTTGCTCCATGATATGAAGAATGGTATGAAACAAGTTGCCCCTTGAGTATTTCTCTTGTTTTCTTCATCTTCTTATTGAATACCATTCTTCTTGTAATTATCTCAAATGAAGCAATGGTAGATACAAAACAATCACCTATGAAGGTGAATTCATCTTGTGTCTTAACAACCTTATCATGACCTTTCTTTATGTTTGTGTCCATCTCAAACATGTCCATCTCTTGGCTTATAAGATCAGCCTTAAACATGGTTTTTTGTAAATTTTAACCTTATCTTTCAATAAATAAATCAAATTATAGGACATCCTTAATCTGACCAATAGGAACTATAGGCCTTTGAAGTACCTCAATCTCAATACAATTATCCTTAAACATTTTTTGCATATCATCTTTGTCTATGAAGGTAGCAACAATTACAGCCTCTATTATTTTTCTAAATTCAAAATCTTGATCAACTTCAAGAGTGTCATAGTCATAATATATTACTCCATCATAGAATTGAGACTCTTGGTAGTGTTCTTCAAGACATGTTTACTGAATAGGAGTCTTACATTCCTCATAAACACTCTAATTTTACTTTTCTAGAGGTTTTCTCTTCTAAAAACTTTTATTCTCCTTGAACATGTGCAAATATGTCTGACACATGTATTTCACATCTCTTTGAACCTACTCATGAGACTCAACAAACTTAATCAATATGATCCCTTCAAAAGCCTTCTCTTCCATATATTGATCAACCTCTTCATTGGCCAAGGTAGCAATCTTAGCACTCTCTTCATGGGTAGCTACAACATCATCAAGATGATCTCTTTCTTAATCTAATAATATTTATTTGTGTTTGTATTCACTAATGGGAGTACTAATAGTGAACTCTTCATCATATACACTTGAGTCATCTTCTTCAGTTGTAACTATAGCTTGATCCTCTTCACTTACCTCCCATAGGACATGTTCCTTTCCAAGAAGGGATGTGGTGGGAGGGTGATGCGAAAGTCCATGAGGTTAGATAGGGAGAATTAGGTATGGTGGAGACTCATAAATGGGCTTGGGAGATGGAAGAGAGTACTTTTAGATATTTTAAACCTTAGGAATGGAGGATTATTGAAGAAATTCTTGGAGAGATAGTAAATTGAATTGGGAAATAGGATAGACATTTTTTTCAACAAGAACCTCATCTTCTCATGGACTTATTGAGGCTATTTAATATCTACAAAGTGATATTCAACCTTCTCAATTAGAGTGTCATTCTTATTTTGAATGCATTCTTGGATAGACTTATAAGATAGACAAGCTATAGGTTTTTGGCGAGAGAATAATGGGGCCTGATTAAGCAACAAATATCTCTTTGTCTTCAACCTCTTGATTTTGGCTCTATTCAAGTCCTCTCATCTTTAAGTTCAGCTTTTTGTTTTGATTTCCCTATCTATACTCTCTTCAAATATAATCTCTTAAATATGGTTCATGGCTTCATAAAGATAAGGGACACAAGAGGGATGTTATGAGGTACAAGATGAATCTTGAGGAGGGATGAGAGAGACTTGAATAGGTTTAGATTATACTTTGACTTCAACTCCCCAATCTATACTTTTTTCACCTTTCCCACTCTATGACTTCAACACTTGGTTCCAGCTTGGAATCTTGAAAGACTTATTTGGAGGCTCTTGAGAAAGAGAAGTGGCATTTTGGTTCTTAACAATGGACTACCAAACAATAATATTTTCCCTCTCTTGAATGATCTTTTGGGTGGAATTCCAAGAAGGAAAATTTTGAGGAACACATGAAGGAATTAGAACACTTGGAAGATCACTTGGAGAGGTATCTTGGGGAAGAATGGGTGGCATATATAAGAGTTATTATGGAGTGTAAGAATACACATAGGGATGTTGGAATTGGACCTATTCTCCTTCATTAACTCTTAGCATATATATTATTTTTTTAATAAGACCACTTACATCCAACATTTCACTTGAGAGGCTTTGCAAATTTCTCCTCAATAGGTGCCCATTATTCTTTCAAGACCTAGAATGAATATCTCATGTCATGAGTGAGGTGATTAGGGATATCTTGACCATATTCCTTATGTGTATGAATTTTCAACATGTATCTCTCATAGCCTAAGAAAATTTTCTTCAAACTTGAAATGGATTGGTTTGAGGAGTAACTAGGGACATATTGAGCTTGATAAAACTTCTCATATACAACATGATGGTAATGCATAGGAAAATTAGGCTGAACATAAGACTAATATGACTCATAAGGAAGATAACAAGGTTGATAAATTTGTTAAGGCACATAGTTTGGGTCATAACAATGATGATAAGGAGGGCCATAGGGATGGTATAGGTCATGATAAGGATAATAAGGGGCTATAAAATATAATTTCTCTTCCTACCCATCCACCCCAACTTCATGAGTCAAAGGAAAACACAAGATATTATCAAATACTTTTCAAAATAAGAAGCTAAGATACTAGATCTATTTAATTAAAGTCAAAGCCACCATTAATGTATTTTGAATACCTCTAAAGGATGATAGCTAGAAGAAAAACACCAGGAAATCTTCTACAACTTTGGACTTTAATCCCATCAAGTGTGCAAAAACTATTGAGGAAGTGGGTGTGTTGATGAAGTTTAGAGTTTAAGGACAGTAAAAATGTCTTAAGATATCAACAATAATGGGACTAGTCTTGAGATGATGACTGATGTGAAAATGGGGCTCTAAAATAAAGAACATAGTTAAATCTCTCAAAAATGATACCTACAGCCATGAAAATTGAAGATTGAGAAGGGTATTGTGTGCGATGATGTTATGGAATATTAATGGTTAAAATTTAGAAGTTTATAAACTCTCAATAATATAATAGAGTGATGAAGGTGTTTAGAGAGATAGTAATGGATTCATAAAGCCTTTGAATGCACTCAACATACCCTAAATAGACACTTATAGTTCTGCTAGGCAATGTAGGTGAGTTTCAAGATGAAATTAGGGTAGATTTCATTAAAATCATGGGGTTTAACTCAGTGAATTGATTATTAAGTTCTCAAATATTTTGATGGAAGTAACTTAAAGGAAAGTTTAGAGAAGAGTTGATTGT
>JARHVA010011730.1:0-27500 GCA_037957365.1 Torreya grandis | reverse complement strand
AAAAATCTTCTTATAGCTGACCCCCATGCTTACATTCTATCAACATGTTTCAATGTAGACCATGTGAAATCCATTGGCACTAATAATCTACATTTGGGTCTTTAGCCACTACTTCCACTACTAGATACGTCTCAACTACTCAGATGGATTCATCCATCCTCATCCATTCTTCACAGCATATGCACAACATTTCTATAAGATTGGATCGATAAAACCTATTCATATCAGTGCACCTCCATTATTCACAACTTTAACTTAGTGTGTTTATTCCTTTTATAGTGACTATAGATCTCTTATTTTCCAACATAGCTTGGTTATGTTCTTAACATTATATGCATCAATTTTAATATTCTCTATTACATCAACTTAGATTGGTTAGCTCAGTTCCTTCTTTACCTAGTTTTTGCACTTCGATAGTAACTATTCCATAGAGTGCCTAGCCAAAAGGGAAATAATATTTATTTACTCAACATTGGTGTTTTTTTATTACATTCTACCTCTCCTCAATTCAAATTGACACTGTCTGATTCCCCCAGCATTGTGTGATCTATGCTGGAAGACTCTCCATCCACATCAATAGTTGTTTCCCATTCATCATCCATCTATCAAGCTACTTCTGTATACTACCCATAGTTTTAGTTGTTCTTCTATCAAGGTTTATATTTTTTAGTTTTTATGTTAAATTTTTTCAAAGTCCACCATATTTATTTTCAATATTTTTACTTAGTTGTTTCTTTGTTTGTTCTATCATGAGTCCACCATACTCAAGATAGAGTATACCAAGGCACACCCTTTTTATTTACCATTTATTGTTCCAATAAATTGGTTGAGTAGGAGATTGTTGCTCCGTTAGATAACAGTGTCAATGTTGAGTTATCGAGGGATAAACAAGAAACTATTCACCCAACCACTCCCACCATTAGATTAATATAGTTATCTGAAGGGACTGAGATACTAGGGTAATCTGACTATATTGATCAAATAAAATTTAGCTTAGTGGTAACTAAATTATTTTTGAACAAAGAGGGAGTTTTTGAAGATGAGGTAGACTCAAAAACATAAGCCTTAGAATAGGGACATCATCAACCACACCCCTAGGCTCTCCATATCAATTTACCACTGTAATGACTACAAAAATAATTTCCCCATCTATTTCCTCTCAGGTTCTAAGTACATAAATTCCCCATTCTTTGGTTATTCAATTATTTCTATTACAATTGATGTAGCAAGAACTACTCCTTCTATATATTCTTTAAGTCTAATGAATAAGCCTAAGAAACGTACACTACCATTATTTCCAACCATAGTTTACCTTTTTATGAGCCTTTCCACTATTGATATTATTATTTGGGTTTTGTACACACCAATAATAGATTAAATGAAAAATATACCTACCACCCCAATGACATATTCATTCTTCAGTGGAGCTAGTCCCTAATCTCCTAAGACAATAAACATACATTTTCAAAGCTTAGTAGCCACTTACATTTTTTATACCCAAGATATACCCCCAAATTATCTAAATAATTGGGAATTCCCATTGGCAAAGTTACTCATACACTTTACCCTATGGTTTCAATACATAAGGTAACACATATGACTAGGTACATCATTGATACACCCACTCTTAATAAAGTCACTAGATGGAGGAAGGCTATACCTCCTTTCCCTATATTGGGGACAACTTCCCCTACATAAATACATCCTTTAGGATAGCCTCCTTCTTATAACACTAAAATAAATAAGTTGCATTATGCTTCTTGATGGATACAAAAACTATAAAATGAAAAGGAAGGAATTACCTAGTTCTTGGTGAAAAGCCAATGGTCAAGTTCAATTTTTATATATAAAAAAATACCTTGTAGAAGGTCAAAAATAATATTATTGTTGTCTAAGGAGAGTATTTTAAGGTTAAATTGAGAGAATATCTATTCTCTCTAAAAAAGAGGAAAAAAATAAATCCCTCGGAACTAGATCAATATAGGGAAGATCCATATAGCATTTTAGATACTATTAGGGGAGTAATACAATAGATGTTTAAAATATATGACTATTCTATGCAGAGGTATCAAGAAAGGAGCACTATTTAGGCTCCAAAATAAATTATATGTTAGGTAAATAGTGTATCTAAGAATATGTATGACACCAATAAACTAATAAAGCCTACAAAGGATAACTACCAGCCTATGTGGGGGAATATAATTCAATTATTCAATAAAATGAAGTATATGGATGGATAGCTCCATTTACTTATCCAAACAACAAATAATAGGGTGTATTCCCATTTTAACATAATAATATTACTAGAGGGTGCATGGGCCTAAAATTATGTGGAAATTAAGAGGGACATCTTGCTAGACTACATCAAGAGATGTAGACTTTAGTGGTATAATTTACAAATCAAAAAAGGGAGGTTTTCTCCATTTTGAAATATATGAGGATCACTGCTGTGAGCACTTAATTTTGGAAGTTAGTATTTACGAAGTCAATTTTTTAGAGCATTATTTGAACTATAGTTGATAACTTTTGAATTAAAATTAAAGGAAGGGTATATATAACCAATTAAGAAATCACACAATTATTGAATTTTTATAAGGACAAAATTATAGGCACATAAACACTCCATACATAAGTTAAAATTTGATGGATTAGCTTCCATAATTGTTCAATATATATTTTATATATTTTAAAACTATTGATATTAATTTCTAGGACATCCATGCCTTTTATTTGTAAATAGAGACAAAAAAGTAATCAAATTTAGTACTAGGTGAACCACTGACACTACCTTAGGCCACTCAGTCTCAGTCCCTGATGTATTTATTGGTAAAACCACAAACAAGACCTTCATATGTGTCACTTATTATGTTCACTATTAAAAATATAATATTTAGTTTTTTCAAGACTCCAAGGGACTTTTATCTTGCTACGGTTCTAGCTCAAGCTGTACCTCAAGTTGCAACTATCACTCTATATATATATTGGAAATCCTGAATACTCCACCTCTTAGTGTTATCACATAAGTACCCTTATAAGTATAAATATGAATTTTAATGTTTCAACTAAGTCATAATGCTAGTTTTCAATTTATTTTTCATATATATTAGTAAAGGAATTCTATTCTAAGAAAATAATTTTGTACATGCATGTTTTGCCATGTTTAGACGTAGTTTTATTTTTAGAGATGCAAATGTAGAATTCACTTGGAGGATGAGGCTTTCCGCTCCCCAAACCTAAATATAGATTATTCTACAATTATTTTTAACTGTGAGTTTGATTGCTATCCAAACCTATGAGTATTTTAAGTTATGTCATTATGGTATCTTAGTTTCTTGGTTATGTAAGAGTTATTTTTTTATATCATTATTCATAATTTGTTATTGTTAATTTAGATGCCTTTTGTGTACTAATCATAATCTCCCATTGTAGATGTGTTAATGAAATCATAGAAACACAATAACCTTTGATTATATATGCTTAAGTTTATTTTATTCATGTTTCCTTGCACTCTAAACTATGTTTTATTATTTCTTTGTTTATAGTAGCTTGCATAAAACATTGGTTATTTATTTCTTGTCCAGCCTCTAATTCAAGAAAGGAATTAGAAAGGTTTCATCTTGTTTTCTCCACAAGTCTTCTTTTTTGCCTTACCTTTCCCTCTAATTGAGTTTTTATTTTGATCAGACCCACCTAAGGTAAGATACATCATCAATCCACCCATAGTTGAACCCATATGTGGTAAAAAAAAAAAAAATCTTCATTCTCACTGCTATTCCACTAGCATGTTGTTTAAAAAATCTAATACCCTTCAACCTGTTCTTTAGAGTGAATTTATTTCACTTATTCAAAAACATTAGAGGCTACATCATAAGTTTACTTGTGTGTATAAAACCCACATAAATACACCATTGAATTCTAACATTTTTTTGCGAAATAGATCCTGGTAATCTTATATAAATTGCATTCCCTCTGAAATTTGTAGATGCATCTAGTAGTCTCTAATGGTAACAATTTTGGTATAAAGTCTATACCAATGTTTTACATTGTCTTCCTGATTAGTTCCTGGTATATTTTACTCAAACCATCCAAAATGGAGTAACTCAATTTCCTTTCCCTTTCCTAATATTTAATATTAGTATTTCACAACTATGTATCTTATGTTTTTTTTGTGATATTAAACACAAAATCCTCCATCTCATGTTTGGGTTCAAAGAATATTTTTAGATCTATATCCTCTTTACTTTCAATAGGTTTTCTTGCTCTGTATTGTGTAGAATCACATTAGAATATTTTAATAGAGATTCTTCTTTTGCCTTTTTAGAATTGTAACTCTTTATGGGTTTGTTGAGTTCCATACTATATACTTCTTGCTAACATTGATTATGTGATGAAATTATGTTCTCCTCTTTTCCATGACATAAAAATATTTAACTTTTTAAATCCTTATCCACATAGGATTATCATCTTAAAAAATGAACATTTATATGGAATCATGGTCAACCTACAACCATTTTTTATTTCCCATCTACATTCCTAATGAATGTATTAGGCACTTGGTAAAGGTGCTAATGTTTACTAAAATACTAGTACCAGGCACTTTGGTTATACCCCTTATGATGGCCATATATATACACTTTTATGTTTGTGCATCTTAGGGCATTATGTCTCTTGATAGAATGGCTAGTCATCTAAGATGGAAGTTACAACCTGGAATCTACCTATCATCATTTCATAGGATTCCTTCTAGTGTATTAGATTATTTTTGTGAACTTCACACCAAGTCACAATTACTCCCTTTAGTTCATAGTTTAGTGTATCAACTCTTTGACCTATATTGATGATATGTTGTTCAATCATAAAGATAATATATGTTAGTATTTAGTTGAAAATTAATGTGAAAATTGTATTTTCATAGCATGGACCATCCTCATGGACCTCACTTAATGGTCTCATCATGCACAATTCAACATGCGTGCATATAAGTCAACATTTACATAAAATGTAACTTCCCATGGTAAAGTCTCCCCATTTGTGGAATCAACATAATATATATCTCTAGAAATTAATTAATATTAAAAATATACTTCTGACCTAGTTAGAGATCACATTGTTTCATACCTGCATTCCTCCATATAGAACTATGTAACCGATTCAATTTTCTTGATAGACCAATATGAGAACTGTTATGTTTTTTTATAGATAAGTGTGACCTAATGTTTTGTACAAGTAAAAAAATTCAATCATAAAATAATGATAGATGTTTCTAATATATACCCAATTTTACTTAAATCTATCTACATCTATCTTCCCAAACCTAATTTTATCTAATTTGGTCAAATTTTATCAAATAACGACTTTCAACCATGAAACAATGAAAAATGGTGTGCATATGTGCATAGTTTTCCTCGAATCTACCTACAACTATTTTATTGCACCCACTCGAGGACTAATATTATCAAATTTATTGAATTAACAACATTTGATCATTAAATAATTATTAAATTTTCTCATATATGCCTAGTTTTCACAAAATCTACTTACACCTATCTAATTACACCTAATATGGCCTATGTTTGACAAATTTTATAAAATAATGACATTCTACCACAAAATAATGATAAATTGTGTTCATATATGCCTACTTTACCCCGAATCTACCAACATGTATCATATCACACATAATTTTTCCTATCTTTGTCAAATTTTCTAAAAGAATGATAAATGAGCTCATATATGACTAACTTTACCTAAATATATCTATATCTATCAGATCTCACATGCTATGAGATTGATTTGGTCGTTTTTGTCTCTAACTATGAAATTAACTCATGAAATAACAATAAATGGTGCTTATATATGTTGAATTTTCACTTAATGTAAGCCTAATTTAGTCATACTTTAATAAAAATATGAAATTCAATCATGAAAAATGATAGGTGGTGGTCAAATATGTGCAATTTTCCCCAACTCTATATTCGTGTATTTATTCACACTTAAGGATGCCTTAATAAATGATATTTTTTCAAATGTAACACTCAACCATAAAAATGACATATGGTGCTCAAATGTTCCAGTTTTACCCCAAATCTACTTAATTTATCTTATCACACAAAATTTGGATTAATTTGGTAATGTTTTCTCAAATAATGACATTCAATGATTCAAAATAATGTTCAATGAAACTCAAATATGATATATTTTCCCCTTATCTATCTTCATGTATATGGTGACACATAATCAAGATTTAGTTATAAAATTCACTTAAATAAAAACAAAAAATAATGAAGTAGTGACGAATGATACTAAATATATATGGATTTAGCCCAAATTTACCTACATCAAATTGATCACACATAATCCTAGCCTATTTTTAAAACATGATCCCATATAATGAAATATGATCCCCTGAACAATTCAAAATAGTGCTAAAATATGGACAATTTGACCCAAAAATACATTCATCTATAACATTAAGGTACAATTATATTGACTTTCTAATATAGGTAATAATATTAAAGAGAGTTATGGTGAGAAAAAAGGAGGGATTGCACTCCTTTTCTCTTGGTGGCAAGTGAAGAAAGGACAAAGAAGCCTAGAGGATTCTAGAGTTAGAATAAGAAGATGCCAACACTTGGCTTGGCTTTAAGGTGTTAAGGCAAGCACATATTTATTTAGGTGGTATTGGCATTAGGTAATAGGAGGGTCAACAAGTTGAATATATGGTATAACTAGAAAGAGTTTTTTTATTTTATGTCTTCAAGAGTGAATTATGTTCCATTGGGTAATGTTCTTCATGATGGGAGTATCCAAGGGGTAGAAGAAGTGAAACCTCCTTCCTTTCCCTTCTATTCTTAGGAGAGTTTACATATCTATAAGGACCAATAATTTTTTTAATCCTAAAAGGAGTTATTTAAATGTGTTTCTATCTTGGAGGATCTTGTGATTATTATTAAATGCATGAGGAAGTTTTCGATAATTAGTGAGGAGGACGTTGGGTTGCAAACAATTGGGGCTTGGATTCAAAAGTAAGTGTTGACTGTTTTGACCAAAATTCAAAATAGGTCAACCCCCTATACTAAAAAATATTCATAGGGTTCTATTAGTGTCCTACATGGTGTGGCATGGTCTTATTTGATGTCATCTAATGTGTCATTTACCTTAGTCATATTCATATTTAAGCCTATGTCATGTTAGGGGTCATATCTGAGCCATTAATGGGGTTTGTATGGTTTTACTAAGTATAAAAGTGTTCCAAACTATCTTTAAACATCTTTCATGTCATATTCTTACCATTCATGTTAGTTCTAACTAAAATGTGTAGGTTCCCAGCTAAAAATCAAAAAAATAATTGAAAAGGAGGAGGTTTCGGTAGTTGTACGAACTATGCAAATGTGGTTTCACATGTGGAAGGTTTTAAATTGACTCTTTAGATTACTTGATTTAATTTAAATGTTTAATCTTCTTTGGAATCCTAAAAAATGGTTTAATACCATTCTAGTCCTCCATCGCTTTTATTAGTATGCAAAACTAGTCAAAAGGTTCTCTCTCTATATGGCCAGTAGGATAGATTTTAGGTAAACTGATCTTATGGGGTATTAATACACTTAGTATACTTACATTTCATGTTATGATCTCAAAAATTGGTTTCCCATACATTATGAACCATTCTTAAGAAGTTTAATGTTCTTTATTGCATTCTACTCCACACACCATACAAGTTTCCATCTTATATGAGTTGGTCTGTACAAACCAATGGATGAAATTGATTTAAGAGGGTGTTAACCTTTTTATTTCATGGTTTCCATCCTTATTTTCATATTTTTATGGTTTTATATGAGGTTGATATATTTAATTTAATGTATCCCATGTATTTTTTATTCCCTTTCCTTCCAATAATTAGTCTCAAAGGTTTCACGTAAAAGAAATTGTAATCAAATAAAAAACACAATCATCCTTTTGTGTGACTATCATACATAGTTAGCTGATTGAGGTGTATGAATATTTTGAGAATGTTCATAGAGGGATCATGAAGAGTTTTAAGAAATTGAATTAGTTCTTAGAACATGATCAATAAATTTAGTTTTTCCAAATTAAACATGTCTAGTTTTGATAGCTAGCTCAAGCTATATACATAGTCATGCATCATTGATGGACACCTACAGGAACTTCACAGGAGATTAAACATGTTGAATAAGACATTTGAACCTATTTGAAATATGTGAAGGTTGAATTTGTAAATTTAAAGACATTGGAGAGGTCTATAATGCATCTTGAGGTCACACACTATGCATACTATCCACATCTCATCCTCACTTCCCTTATTTGGTACTGTGGACACACCTACATGCTCCCTCAGAGGTCTAAGAATTTGGAGTGAAGAGTTTAGACATGTTTTGATATCCTCATATAGGTTGAGGAGTTGAAAGATTCCATAAAAACCATTTTAAAACCATAGAGTGGAAGATAGACTTAAGGAGTTATGTTCATAAGTGGAAAAGTTTATTTTAGGGACTTGTTACCTTAAAAAGCTCTTAAATAAATCCTTGTCCACATTTGATGCTATCATATAATGAGGTGACATGGAGTATAAATGAATGTGAATGATCCTATATTTTAACCATAATATAGGAGTTAAACCTTAAAAAATAAAGTGAAGGTTTGGCCAATGGAGTATGGTGTTGAAAGGTTTCAAAATCATTCATTATTTTACTACAAAAGGTCATTATTATCTGTAGCATCTTCACTTCAAATGGTCTTATTATCAAATTTCACAATATATGAGAATTCCCTCATGGTAAGTTTCATTATTAGAGTTGAGGATGGTACTAATAGCTCAGGTAAAAGTTGAAGGATTTGAAATCTAGGATTTCAACTCATATCACAACCTATAGGACCTCCTTTTGACATAAGAAAGTATACCTATTGGTTTCAAATAAAGGTAAAAAAATATAACCTTGAGGTTGGGTGATTTTTATAGTTATAAGAGTGATATGATTATATTTAAATCATTAAATGGGACCAAATTATTTAAATAATGCCTAAACATGAAAAATACTATGCATGACATTTTATAGATGTACCTTTGCCCTCAAAAGGGTCAGTTGCAGTCAACAGTAGATTGACAGTGTTCTAACATATGGAAATATGTTCCTATTACATGTATTTGAGTATTAAATAAGTTATAATAAATTATAATTTATCCCAAAGGATTTAATACAAGAGAACTGACATTATAGTATACACCTACATGAAAGCTTATTTTTCTAAATGCAACATAGTCATAGTTGACCATAGGCTAACCTAGTCAAGTGGAGGTGGGTGTATCTTGAAGAGACATAAAACAAATTTGAGTGTTTACATGAATGATAGGACCCCACATTAGTATTAACCATCTAAAGGGACACCAATGGTAAATAAATAGAGCATGGATGGGTTTCACATATAACCTATAGTCATACTCACTAACCATGCACAATAAGTAAGTTCTATAGGAGTCTATCTTGGGTTTTGGAATGTTTGAAGCTGATTTAGGTGTGACAAAAATTTAAATTATTTTTTATAGGGTCCCTAGGAACTATTAAATCCCCTCCCATCTTTATATTTCCTCACTTAATAGGGGAAGTTCTATTTCTTTTATCTTAGACAGAGGGCACTCCTCGAGAAGCCATACACTATAGATCTATCATAATAATGACAAAGTAAGGTGAAAAATAAGACTCATATCATTTCAAGGAGATTTCAAGAGTTTTGAAGACATGAATGAACATAGATAAGCCCTCATAGTACTGAGGAGCCCAACATAGTGGCCCAAACCCACATAGGTGTAGACTAAGCATATTGGATGTTGCCTAGGAATAGTATATAAAGGGGGCACAATTCCATTTAAAATATTAGATGAGTCTTAAAAATAATTATAGGACCATCATGCACAGATATAGGGTGTGTGTAAACCTTTAGTTTTTATAAAAATACATGAGAAAGCCATTTCTTGGCTTAAGATTACTGATAGGGTGTGTAGAAAGCAAAAAAGAGCTCGAGAAGGCAACTTTAAAATATCATAATAGTATAGATGCCTAAAATGGTAGTGTAAGAAGAGAAGATATGTTGGATAAGTTCATTAACAAGGTTTAAATGATTTTTTTTTGGGTTTGGAGGTCATAATTTGATGAACTATCCTTAATGGTAAAACAACCTAAAACCCTCTAAAACCCTTGATAATGACTCAATGAAAAAGATGAATAAGGATAAACATTCAAATGAGAAATTTTGACTGGGAAATGATATTCAACTTTTATATGACTCCATATGGATCCTTCCCATCAAGTTGGATTCTACCCTACTTGTATGGATAGGGTACATAATGGATTTTCTTGACAAATTTTTTATGTGTGTCAGTTATAGAAAGGTTTTAAAGTATGAGGATAACTTTGGGATGTAAATTGGGACCTAACCTAACCCCTCATATAAATTTATTACTTAAAGAGAGCTCACAATTTTCTCTACTATCACCTTCACTTCATCTAGTCCAGAATGACATAGTGAATTAACAGATGATCACCAAGTGAGAAGGTGATAACTTTAATTGGGAGGCCTTTTTAAGGTATGGTTAATGAATCTAAGGTCATGATGACTCCTTAAAAGTGTCACATCACCTCTTATGTGGATTATATTGAACAACTGATGAGAATTTTAGTGCCAAGTGTGAAAATAGGTCTAAGGAAGGGTGATTATGACTACAGATAATAAGAACAATTGTATATAAGGAGGTTGATGATTAGGTACATATCCAATGCATGTTGGGGCCTTTTTATAACCCCCTACTTCATAGTGAAATGATCTCAATTATTATTAGTCTATTTTGGATAACTCAAGGGAGACCAAATGATGAAGGCAACTTCCAAACATGTAGCTGAAGAGTCCTACAACATATTTGAGGATTTTAATGCCTTGGAGAGATATATATACGCAGAGACCTTGTATGTTCTATTCCATACTTATTCAATAATTTCAAATCTTTCTCTTAGCCATGGCATCCCTATGGCCATACATTTCCATCTCCATATGGAAATTATATTGTTAGATATCCCTATGAGGAAGGATACTAACAAACCTATCAAGAAGTGCCTTCCTATGAATCCCAATGAAACTCCTACCAATAATATCATGATGCCTATCAAACTCAAGAGGATTATAATCAATATTTTCATGAGGAATACAATTATTCCATGTATTTTACATCATGATATCACAAGGCTAGATGTGATTTCCTATAGGCTAAAATACAAAAAGTTAAAGCTGGGTTTAATCCCCACAATTACATCCTCTTCCTACTTTATCCCCATCTCATGTTACATGATTCTTATAACTCATGCCAAGTTTGATAAATATTGAAGATAATATGAGAACATGAGATGATGAGTTTGATGTCTTCCCTAACCATCTCATGGAATGGTTAAGAAGTTTTATTCAAAAGTGGATGAATGTGTTGGAGGTGTTTAAAAATGAAACTCAATGGGATATCAAGAGAAGTTGTACTTGACAAATAAGTGTATTGAAAGATCAATGGATAGGATAAGGATGTGGGAATATAAAAAAATTGAAAATGAACATACTGTTGTTGAAGAGCCTCAAACAGACTATTGGCAAGGTGAGACTCTTCTTGAAAGAAAATTATTTCCTATTAACCAACCTAACTTTTCAATTCTCCATTAGCTTACTCAAGAAGTAATTTTTCCCAAGTCCATTCATAAGCCCTCCACCACACCTCATACTCAATATTCAACCCATTATCCTATCCATTAACCTCCCACCTTATCCCTTCTTGAAGGAGATCCCCTTTTGAGGGAAGCAAGTGTAGAGGAGCAAGCTCAAACCATAACTAATTAAAAGGATGATTTGATTAACTATGATGAAGAAATCACCATAGGGACTCCCTTTGGTAAACAAAAGTGCAATCACACCATATTTAGAGAAGAGAAGAATGTTTTAGGTCTTATTGTAGTTTTTCATACAAAATTTGGTCAAGGTATGAAAGGAGAAGTGTTTGAGAGAGACTATATATTTGATCAGTTGGTTGATGTCCATGATGAAATAGACATGAAAATCATGAAGAGGAAGACTTACGAAAGAAGTTTCATGCAATAAATCAAGAGTTTGAGATGCTAAGTAAGTCAACCTCTTATTTTAATAAGTGCATACCTGATAATATGTTTGTTGATGATGTTATCAAGCATAAAGGAAAGTCCTTGTTAAGAATGAAGATGAAATTAGAGTCACTATTCAAGAATTTGTAGTCGTAGAATATATTTTCCTTGAGCAGCACTCAACACCTCAACCTAAAGTTAAACCATATATAAATGTATTGGAGCATAAGTAAGACTAACTTGGTGACCTCATACATCAAGAAGAGAAAGTTGAAGATGTGATGATTCTCAAAGACAAGTGAAATAAGGATGATTGGAAAATAAATGAAACTTTTTCCAGAGCTTGAATATATTTTCTAAGCTGAAATAAAAGTACATGAGAAGGTAGAGAAATTTTTTTACATGGATGAAAATGACCAAGATTGGGTGGAATATGTAGAGCTCCTTGATGATTTTTAAGAGATTATAATTGAAAGGAATCCTAATCTTATTGACAGAACCATGAAAGTCAAGAATTTATGCCATGTTGAATCACCATTATAAGTTATAGTTGAGGAGTCTTATGAGAGGGTTGAGGCTATTGAAATGAAATATGAGTTCACTTTCATAAGTGATTTGGTGGTGATTGCTTTGATTTCATTGAATATTATGCCAAAAATATTGTCAAACACCATGAAAAAGATGGAGGCATCAATGCCAAGGGTCAAAAAGAAACATGAATCATTCACTCCTTCATTTCATATATCAATAAATGTTTCAAACTTCCCCTTTGACCTATGAGGAAGAGTTTCTTTTAGGTTAGTTTTTGCTTGAGTTAGTTGGTTTGGTTTTTGTGTGTGTGTTCCATAAGTGCTCATGAAGCACAAGTGTGTGGTGTGTTGTTTTGTGTGTTTATTATTGTTTGGTGTGGATTCAATAAAACAATATTTTAAAACTTGTGCACATATGACTCCATGGCCCAATGGATATGATTAGGCTATTGGTCTTGTCATAGCAAGCATACCACCTCTACGAAATCACCAAGAATGTTAATTATTTTGAGAAGTCAAAATATCTCAACCCCTTACAATAATTTTTTTATATGGGTATATTAATTTCCTATAAGGTCTATCATAGTATTATTTGATGTCATTAAATGTGTCATTTACCTTAGTCATATTCATCGTTAGGCCTATATCATGTTAGGAGTCACATTTGATCCATTAATGGGGTTTATATGGTTTTCCTAAGTAGAAACATGTTATAAATTTCCTTTAAACATACTTAATGTCAAATTATTATTAGTCATGTTAGTTTTAATTGAAATGTGTAGGTTCCTAGCTGAAAATCAAGAAAATAATTCAAAAGGAGGAGGTTTTGGTAAATATACAGCCTATGCAAGTGTGGTGGCATGTGTAAAATCTTGTGGAATGAATATTTGGATTCCTTGAGTTCATTTCAACATTTTTTGAACTTTGAAATCCTAAAAAATGGTTCAAAAAGGTTTTTCTCCTCCATCTCTCTTCTTGGCATGCAAAATGGGTCAACAAGTTTTTTATTAATATGACCAATAGGAGAGGTTTCAATTCAAATTCTCTTATAAGATTTTATTAAACTCAGTTCACTTTAATTTCATATTAGGATTTAAAATATTAATTTCCTATGCTTTATTAACCATTCTTAAGAAGTTAATTTTTCTTATTTACATGTTAATCCCCACACAATACAAGTTTCATTCTTGTATGAGCTAGTCTATATAAACAAATGGATAAAATTGATTTAAAAGGATTTTAATGTTATTATGTCATGGTTTTCATCAAAATTTTCATATTTTTATGTGATTTAATGAGCTCAATATTTTTAAGTTATAGGTTGAGTACAGTAAATGACTTGCAGTCAAGTTTCAACAATTGTAGAGGGTTCTCATCCTTTTGATGGTTTTAGATGAGGGCTACAAATTTTATTTAATGTATTACATGTGTTTTTGATCCCATATCCTTCCAATATAAGTCATAAAGGTTTCACATTAGTGAATTTGTAATCAAATAAATAACACAATCATATTTCTACATGACTGTCATACATTGTCAGTCAAGTGAGGTGTATGAAGGTTTTGAGAGCATTCATGGAGTTTTCATGAAGAGTTTAAAGAAAATAAATACATTTTTGGAACATGATCCATCAATCTAAAATTTACAAATCACATATGACTAACTGTGAAGCTAGCTCAAGCTATATGCATAGTCATGCACCATTAATGGACACCTACAGGCACCTCACATGAGATTAAGCATGTTGAATAAGACATTTAAACCTATTTCAAGTGTTTTAAGGTTTAAAATGCCAATTTGAAGACTTTGAAGAGATATATAATGGATAATGAGGTCATACACTACGTATACTATCCACATCTCATCCTCACTACCCTTGTCTGCTACTATGTACACACCTACAAGCTCCCACATAGGTCTAAGTATTTGGAATTAAGAGTTTAGACATGTTTTTAGATCCTAATAGAGGTTGAGGAGTTGAAAGATGCCATAATAGCCATTTTGAAACCATACAATGGTATATAGACTTAGGTATTTGTGTTCACAAGTGCAAAAGTTTGTTTTATGGACTTGTTACCTTAAAAGCTTCAAAATAGAACCTTGTCCACATTTGATTATATCATATAATGAGGTGACATGGAGTCTATATGAATGTGAATGATCCTATATTGTAGCCATAATATAGTAGTGAGACCTTTTAGTCTAAATTGAATATTTGTCCAATAGAGTATGGTGTTGGAAGGTTTCAAAATCATGCATTATTTCATTGCAGAAGGTCAGTGGTATCTATAGCATCTTGACTTCAAATGGTATTACTAACCAATGTGGAAATATAAAATAATGTCCTCATGGTAAGTTTATTTATTAGAGTTTATAATGGTAATAATATCTTAGGTAAAAGTTGAGGGATTTTAAATCTAGGATTTCAACTAATATCACAACCTAAACGTCCTCCTTTTGGCCCAGGGAAGTACACCTATAAGTTTCAAAGAAAGGTAACATAATAAAACATGAAGGTTGGGTGATAATTTATAATTATAAGCATGATATTAGTATATTTCAATCATTAAATGAGAACAAAGTATTTAAATAAGGACTAAATATGAAATATACTATGCATGACATTCTACAAGTGTACCTTTAACCTCAAAAGGGTCACCTATAGTTAACTGTAGGTTGACAGTGTACTAACATATGGAAATCAGTTCCTATTATAGGTATTTGATCATGAAATAAATTAAAATGAGTTGGAAGTTATCCTAAAGGTATTCAAAACTCCTTAAGGAAACATAATAGATATAACACTACATTATACACCTATATGTAGGCAAGTTTTTTTGAATGCAACATAGTCACAATTGACTATAGGCTAACCTAGTCAAGTGGAGGTGGGTGTATCTTGAAGAGATAACAAAGAAATTTGAGTGTTGACATGAATTAGAGGAACCCAAAATAGTATTAACCATCTTAAGAGAACCCCATGATGTGGAAATAGAGGATGGATGGGTTTCACATGTAACCTATAGTCATATTTACTAGCCTTGCATAGCCAATATGTTCTATAGGAGTTTGACTTGGGTTTTGGAATGTTTGAATGTCTTTTAGGTGTGAGAAAAAAATTAAATATTATGAAAAGGGTACCCAATACCTATTCAATCCACTCATATTTTTATATTTCTTGAGGTAATAGGAGAAGTGTTCTCTATTTGTCTTAAATAGAGGGCACTCCCAAAGAAGACATACCCTTTAGGTCTATCATAAGAATGATAAAGGAAGGTGCCAAAGAAGACTCATAGGCTCATAAATATATTTAAATATCTATGTTGCATATTAATTAATATAGGGAAGCCTTCGAAGTACTAAGGAGCCCAACATAGTGCCCCAAACCCACATAGGTGCAAACAAAGCCTACTAGGTCCTAACTAGGACTACTATTTAAAGGCCGTATAATTCCATTTCCAATATGAGATGAGTTTTGTATATTATTATAGTACCTTCATGGGGAGATATAAGGTGTGTGAGAACCTTTGGTTTGTAGAGAAAGACATGAGAAAGCCATTTTATGGCTTAAGAATAATGACAAGGTGTGAAAAAAGCAAAGAAGAGCTCGAGAAGGAAACTTTAAAAGCTCGTAGAAGTATGAATGATCAATATATAAGATCAAGGATATAATATATGATGGAGAAGTTTCTTAACAATATTTTAGTGAAATTTGTCTAGGGTTTGAATGTCATAATTTTATGAACTATCCTTAAAGGGTAAAACTACCTAAAACCCTCTAAAACCCTTGATAAGGACTTGATGGGAAAGATGAAGTAGAGGAATGTAAATGAGATATTTTTGCTAGGAAATGGTGTTGGACATGCATAGGTCTCCCCAAGGCTCCTTCCCATTAAGTTAGATTCTACCCTACTTATACCAACAAGGTACATAATGGATTTTCTTAATTATTTTTTTGTTTTGAAGGTACATAAAGGTTTTAAAGGATGAGGATCACATTGGGAGGTCAATTTGGACCTATAATAATCCCTCATATACATTTATTATTTTAGGAGAGATCACAAGTATCCCTAATATCACCTTCACTTTAGCCTGTCCAAAATGGGATAGTGAATTGAGAATGATCAACAAGTGAGAAGGTGATAACTTAAATTGGGAGGCATTTTAAAGTATAATTGATGAATATAAGGGCATGAGGACTCTTGAAAAGTTTAAAATCACCTAATATATGTATTTTATTGAAAATTTGATGATCCAGAAGGATATTGATGATTAGGGACACATCCAATGCATGTTAGATCCTTTTTATAACCCCCCTAACTTCATAGTGAAATGATCTCATCTATTCCTAGTATCTTTTGGAGCTCTCAAGGAAGGCCAAATGATGAAGGTAGTTTCCAAACATGCAGTTGAAGAATCTTACACTAGATTTGAGGAGTTTCATGTCTTGGAGAGACATTTTTCCATAAAGACCTTGATTGGTATATTATATACTTCGTTATTATATAGATGTAACTCATTATCTCATCTTGACACCTATTCTTATGACTCTATGACTTCATTCTCCTCTTTCCTCTCTCACATTCTGTAAATGCTATCAACTTTGGTTCTTGTTTAATAATTCCACATTATGTATGGGGAATCCCTAATATTTTGATGTTCCCTCTTTGATTTTTAATAATATATGAAATATTACTTTGAGTTCACAAACACCCTGTCTAGGTGTGGAAAGTGATGAATGGCGAGGTCTAGTGATTCTATCCTTACTTCTCCTTATCCTTTCATGTCTAATGCTAGAAGTTCTCATTCTAATAGGTCATATAGAGAGTAGCTAGTGTGTTGGGATCCCTTAAAGTGTACAAGTGTCCGTAGAGTATGGAATATGCTCTCTCATCCACTTACCTTGTGTTGTCTCATACATATCATCTCTATATTGAAATAGTAATGTTAGAACATCTTAGGACTTTGAAGCTAGTTTGTAGGTCTTTTTTGTTAGTCAAATAAGTATGATAACACTTTGTAAATCCTTATGGTATATCAGAACCTTTGAGTATTTTATTTTCATGCATATCTCTTCCCCTTTTCCCACAAGAAATCAACTTATGTAGGTTATAAACACTTCAAGGTCAATTTAGGGAGCTAACACTTAAACCTAAAGGTCTGCCTCTACTATATGCAACCCACAAGCCTAGAGGTATTCCAATGTTGCCCAAATATTAGAGGCCTAAAAAACCTCCTCCAAGGTTCAAAATTTGGTGACATTAGTAAGTTTCCTCTCCAAAGGATATTTTTTGGTTATTTGTTATGAATGAGATTCCTAAAAAGCCTTTTGGGCCTATGGGAGAAGTGGGATTATGGATTTATTGTTTCCACCCAAATTTTAATTTAAATTATGATGTTATTAGGCACTTCCCATTTTGTATTCATCTATTTGGTCTTCCCTTGGATTATTAGTGTAAGGATTGTTTTATGGCACTAGGAAATATCTTTGAGGATTTTATTAAATTAGATCCTATCATAGAGGAAGGTGTGATGGCTTCCTATGCTTGTATTATGATTATGATGGATTTAGATGTATAAATTATAGAAAGCATTCACACTAGAATAGATAAGGGTATTTCAAAACAATATTTTGTTATTGAGAAAATCCCCTTCACATGTTTTATTTGTAGAAAGCTTGGGCATGTCAAAAAATTATGCAATTATTTGGATTGATCTTTTTCTATTAATTTGCCTCTTTTTAAGAAAGTTTGGAAGCATAAAGTTAATATTGGACATAATTTTTATAAAAGGAATAATGGGAAGTTTTGGTCATCTTTAAATAAAGTTAATTTGGAAGTTGTTCCAGAGATTGATCTTAAAATTAGATAAATAGAGTCTTTGTTGTTAGCCTTGGATAAATAAGATGTTCTATCTCTAGATTCAATAGGTAAGGATTGTGACTATATTTATAATCAGTCTTTATCCATTTATTATTCTCTTTAAAATTATAATTTGCCTACGGTAGTGGCTTAGTACCCTCTCCTTTTTGAATCTGTAGGTTCAATTGGAGAAAAGGAAGTTATAGATTTGGTGGATTCAGACGAGGGTTCGTCATATGAATATTTAAATTCGTGAGAAGTGTTAGGGATTGATCAATCCCTTAGATATATTTATCAACCCAACTATGACTCTTCTAATAAAAAACATATGAAATCTTATAAATCATAGTTAGTTATCACTATTTTGGATGGGAAAGATGGAAGAATGGATTAGTTTTTTTATGTTGGTAAGTGAGGGTGGAAATACCATATCAAGGTAAATGAATATCATCTCCTATAATGTTAGAGGATTGAATTCCCCTAACAATAGATTTTTAGTTAAGAATATTAGCTAGGAGAGTTAACCTGATATTCTTCTTATTCAAGAATCTAAGATAAGTCTTTAGAAGGGAAGTTTCATGGAAGTTATGGGAGCCTATGGAGGCATAGGTATTTTTCTTATCCCTTTTAAAGTCAAGTGTATTATATAGGGTTAGGGTTGAATTAGCAACTTTGTTGGGTGGTAAGTTTTAAGTCTGATTTAAAATTTCTTTTATTTAATTGGTCTAATGTTTATCTTATTTTTACTTCCTTTATTGGGTATAAAGTAGTTTTTATATGGGAATTCAATGTTATTATTTTATTTAAGTAAAAATAGGGAGGTTTTAAGGTAATTTTGTAAATCCCAATAGGACTTATCGACTTTTTTCTTTTAATGAACTCCTATATTTGGTTCATAGACAAGGTATTTTTAGTTGGTTTAATAAGAGATTGGGTGAAATTGTATTGCAAAAAGGTTAGATAATTTTTTATTCTCTCCTAATTAGTTTTCTCTTAATCATTTTTTAAATCTCAATTTTTCCTATTTCTAGCTTAGATCATTCTCCAGTGGAATTGTTGATTACTAATGGAGGTGTTCTAGCATGGTACTCATTCAGTTTTGAACTTATTTTGATTAGACATATAGAGTTGTCATATTCTATGAAGTCTTGGTGGCAATTTAAGTTGATTAAATTTAGGTATTTGACATTTAAAATGGATAACCAACTTTATTATATCAAACAATTCCTTAAGTAGTGGAATTTATAGAGCTTAAAAACCATGTTTGAAGAAAAAGTTAGGGTAGAGGCTAAATTAAATAAAATCATCGTGGCTACAAGGATGTCTACCTAGTAGTATGTTTTTTAAAATTGGATTTATAAGGAACATCAAGAATCATTGAAAAGGGTATAAATTCAATGGAATTAGAAATCTACGAAAAGTTAGTTGAAAGATGGTGACAAATATACCACTTTCTTTCATAATTTTTCTCAACTCCAGTAAGGTGTCTCTTAGATTTCTAACATTTCCTCTTCTACTATTAGTAATGAACAAATATCCTCATTTTAGTGGTTTCTAACTGATGTTGAAGGATCCAATCTCTTGGCCAATGAGGAAAACTTGATCTTCTTCTCTAAGGTCATTTTAGCCACCCAAATGAATGGCTCTTGGATCAATTTTCACTATAAAAAGTCCATGGGGTGAATTTATTATGGTTAAATACAACGTTCCTAGGCTAGACAGATTTCTAGCATCCTTTTTACAACCATTTTGGGAAATTGTGGGTCAAGGTTTCTTGGATATGGTTGAAGAATCATGTTGTAAAGGAAGGGTTCTCCCATATTTTAATGTCACTTTTATTTATTTATTATTGAAAGGAAAGACCCAAACCATATTAAGGGATAGTAGCCTCATTTTGATTTTCAATACTATTTATAAAGTAATGAAAACACATTTGAAGTGTCTTATTAACTCTTCGATTTCCAAAGAACAAGATAGTTTTGTGCTTAGTAAAAACATTCAAGAAGGAATTATTATTTCTCATGAGATTGTTCATTCTCTGGTTAATGATCATATGATAGTTATGCTAATAATTATATATTGGTAAAGGATATGACACAGTCAATTCAAATTTTTAGATTAAAGATATTGAAAATTTTGGCTTATGTAAATATTGGTATCACTCGGTGTTTAGTTTCTCGAGGTTAAAATTTTTGGTCTTAGTGAATGGTAGTTTGGTTGGGTTTTTAAGATTCTTAGGGTATCCATCAAGGTGATAATCTATCTCCTTTCCTCTTTGTCATTATGAGAGAAAAACTAGGTCAAACAATCAACTATGCCATTTTGTATCATTTGCTCTCTAGTTTGAAAGTGGTAGAATGTCTTAAATAAGTCTCTCATAAAAAAATTGTTGATGATACCTTTATCTTTGTTCAAGCATTGATAAATTCTAGGGTTTTCAAATATATTCTATCCAATTAGGAAAGAGCTTTTGGTCAATAAATCAATGAGATAAAATCAGAAGTCTATTTTGTCAATGGTTTGCTCGTTTATAGTATAAATTTTCATTGTTCTTATGTTTTAAAATTGGTAAATTTCCAAATAAATTATTGGGATTTAATATCTTCATTGGTAAGGATAATATATCTATGTGGAATAAATTGATTGATTATTTGAAGTCATGTTTATCCTCTTAGAAAGGGGAATGGATTTCTCTTGCACTTCATGTCACCCATATCAAGTCTATCCTCGATGCTCTTTCTATGTACAACTATCAATGCTTTACCATTTAGATAATTTATTCAAAATTATGATTCAAGTTGTGAAATATTTTCTTTAGAAAGGATCAGGTGATATGAATAAAATCCCCTCATTAAGTGGGAAATGTTATGTAGAGTGAAAGCTAGTCGATAGGCTAGAGTTAAGAGTTTGGAGGTTCATAATCTAGCTCGTGGATCTAAATTGGTTTGGGGTATGATTAAATTCTCAAATGCCCTATTTATCAGGTTTGTTTAATGTAAATATTTGTATAAGGATAATCTTACCATCATTATTTCTATCACCAATTCGTCATGTGCTTCTTGTGTCTCAAACTTTTTGCTCAAATGCCTCCTGATTATTATTAATCATTTATCTTGGACAGTGAATAATGGAATGATCGTTTATTTATAGAATGATTCTTGGAATTTTCATAGGCCATTGATTGAATAATAGGGTTTAGATGAGGCTCAATATATTTTATAGCTAGCCTTAGGGAATAAGATGGGAAATTATGTTGAGCTAGTGGAAGCTTATGGATTTTGTAGTTGGAAATGGAAATAGTGGGATCATATGGTGCTTTAAGATTTGAAAATTTATCTTCTTGCCTTTATTCTTTAAAAATCATAAAATCTTCATCAATCAGAAAGAAGACAAGCTCTTATGGATTGGAACCAAGTCTGGTAATTAATCTATTAATCTTGGTTATTAGATGTGGGTCAAAAATGATCTTAAATTAGTCTAGGATTAGAATATTTGTTAGAATAATGAAGGTTTGAAAAATTCCAAGGTGTTTTCTTCTTTGGCCTTAGAACAACATTCTTGTAGTTGATAGGTTGGCTAAAATCAATGTTTAGGGTCCTTCCAGATTTAGATGTGTAAAGCCATCGAGGAAACTATAAATCATCTCCTCTTGGAATATTCTTTTGCATATTAATGTCAGGTGTTCTTGTATGGTAAATTTTGTCTTGGGCTTGGCTTGTTTCTCTTTAGGCAACTTCTTTTTCATGGCTAGTTGACAAGGAAAACTATGATTTATTTTGTCTTTGGAGAGTTCATCTGATAATTATGATCTAGACCATTTGGAAAGAAAGGAATATGAGGTGAAAGAATGAGTAGGAGATACACAGGATCCATAGGATCAATCCAGGATAAATAACCCACAACAAATAACTTGCAAATAATATCAGAGAATAAAATAAATTTCTCACACCTAAAAAATAGGTGATAATCCAATAAATTCTCTATATTATCTCATTAATCTCTCATTATTTTCTCATATATTGTAAAGTATTTATAATACAAATAGTTTGTTTTATGACAACAAACTATTTGTTGTGATTACAAAATAGAGAAAACAAACTATTTGTTTTCACATACTACGAATAAATATATTTTTGAGAGATTCTCAACAATAAAACAAATTAACCTAGGTAAATAAAATTAACCCTAGGTAATAAATAAATTACCCTATTAACCCTAGGTAAGCTTAAATATTCATTATTCTAACACCCTTCCTTAAGTGAAACATAGGGAGAATGACAAACAAATATGGGTCCTTGCTACTAGGCCTGATAAGGTACACATGTACAAACCAATAAAAATAAATGAAAAATAAAGGAAGGAAGGACTTCATGTGAAATCCCCCCCAAGGACAACTTCCTTCACCCCAAGCATCGCTTGAAACTGAAGATAATGAGGAGAAGCCAATGGTTTAGTGAAGATGTCTGCAATTTGTTTAGCTGTAGGCACAAACTCCAAAGAAAGAACTTCATCCTGAATAAGATGTTAAATAAAGTGCATGTGAATCTCAATGTGTTTTGTCTGCTGATGTTCAACAAGATTTCATGAAATAGTAATCACACTTTGGTTGTCACACCAAAGAGTAGTAGGACCCTTCTGTGTGAAGCCAAACTCTCCAAGCAACTATTGAAGCCAAAGTGTCAACATCATAAGCCCAATCAGAATCAGTGTATCCAACAAGATGTGTAGAACTCTATGGTGTGTAATGTATACCAAAGTGAGTGGTGCCCTGAATGTAGCACAAAATATGCTTGGCTACTTGCCAATGACTCTCATGAGGCTCGTGTGAGAACTAAAAGACAAGGTTCACAGCAAATGTGATGTCGAGATGGGTATGAGTCAAGTACAACAGACTACCTACAAGTTGCCTATACAAAGTTGGATCAACAAGAGGAGTCATACAAGTGGTAGACAACACAATACCTGAATGATATGGAGTGGGGGCAGGCTTACAATCAGCCATGCCAAATTGATGAAGAAGATCTGTCGCATACTTTTGTTGTCCAATAGAGACGCCCTCAAAATACTAAAAAACTTGAAGACCAAGAAAATAATGTAGAAGTCCCAGATCTATCATATCAAACCTATCTACCAGTTTGTCTTTGATGTCATGTATCAAGGAATCTGAACTACCAGTGAGGATGAGATCATCAACATACAAAACCAATATGGCAAGCTCCTCACCTTGCTTTAGGATGTATACATTGTGATCTAACTCAAAAAGAATAAAACTAGAACTCAAAAGGAAACTATCCATCTTCTCATACCAAGCTCTAGGAGCTTGTTTGAGGCCATAAAGAGAATAATGGAGTCTAAAAACTAATGATGAGTCCTACACAAATCCTAGAGGCTGCTCCATATAGATCTCCTCATGGAGGTCACCATCCAAGAAAGCACTCTTCACATCCATCTGAAAAACTGACCAAGAATGTGAAGTAGCAAGAGAGAGTACAAGATGAATAGAATCCATCTTAGCTACAAGGGTAAAGGTCTCAGAGTAATCAACCCCTATACCCTATGAAAAACCCTTAGCTACTAATCTATCTTTGTACTTATCTACTGATCCATCTACAACATATTTGGTCCTATAGACCCATTTACATTTTACAAGTTTTCTTCCCTTAGGAAGAGGGACAAGATCCCAAGTATCATTCTTCATCAATGAAGAATACTCATCATACATACCAACATCCCACTTGGGTATACCAATCGCCTCAGAAAACAACACTGGATCATCTGTACAAGCTTGTCCCAAAAGAGCAACCCCTGATGTCTGTGAGTGAGTGTGACAAGAATCAAATGGATCACCAATGAAAGAACTAGCTGCCTGTAGACGGCTCTTTGCCCACTTGGGCAAAGGTGGTGAACAAGATGGCTGTGGTGGCTGAACAAGTGCAACATCATCATCAACAATAGAAATCAAATCCTCACTATCCTCAGTAGGAGGGGGAGAAGAAGAACTAGATTTAAACTCCTGTGGAGTGGGTAGCTCATCAACCTGAACATCCTATCGAAACAACACATCATGTGTGATAGGATCAAAAAGATGGTAGGCTTTTACATCTTCACAATAACCGAAAAAAATGAGTGGTTGGCTTTTCTTCTCCAATGCTTTACGTTTGTCATCAGGAACAAATGCCCATGCTTGACTCCCAAAGATGTGAAAAATTGAAATATCAGGCTTGATCCTAGACCAAGCTTCTTATGGTGTCATATTTTGCACAGCTTTATGAGGCATACAATTTTGAATGTAGTTTGCACAATTTACAGCTTCAGCCCAATATTGTGGACCCAAATTTTTAGAGTGAATCATACAATTAGCCATCTCTTTCAATGTTTGATTCTTCCTCTATGCTACACCATTTTGTTGAGGAGTGTGTGGTATAGTGAACTGGTGTTGTATCCCATGCTCAATACAAATATCATAGAAAGCATTACTGTCATATTCCCCCCCATTGTCAATGCATATCTTCTTAAGAGGAAGAGATGATTGTTTTTAAACAAAGGTTTTGAAAGCCTTAAAAGTCTCAAAATCTTCACTTTTCAACTTTAGAAAATATACCCAAGTTTTACGAGTGAAATCATCAATGAATGTGAGTACATATTTAGCCCCTAAAAAAGAATGAGTTGGAAAAGTCATCAAATCACTATGAACCAACCCTAAGGGTGCATTTGCATGTGTGGTCTTACCAACTAGAAATGGATCCTGATGTTGTTTACCAACTAGAAAACCAGGACACACCCCATCAATACATGAGACCTTAGGAAGGCCTTTTACAAGATGTTTTGTACTCATTTTTTGCATATATCCATAACTCAAATGTCCTAATCTCTCATGCCACAATTTGTTAAGATTATTACCATGTGTTATAAGTGAAGAACCAGAAGACATAAAAGACTAAAACTTATCAAAAGTATAGAGTCTTGCAGTATGGTCTACTATACCTGTAGCAACTATCTCACTAGGATCATTACATTCTCTTATTACAATAGCATGTGAATTAAACTCCATATTTTTACCGGTACTATAATTACATATTTGATATACAGAGAGAAGATTAGAAGATATTTGGGTTAAAGAAATACATTGTTAAAACATCCATCCTGTTTATCAACAGTACCAGATCCCAAAACTTCAATCTGTGAGGAATTACCCATAACAATATGTGATGTACTACAATCTGTAAGAGAAGACAATAGATCCTTAGAATGTGTAAGATGGTGAGAAGCACCTGAGTCTAAAATCCAATGATCATGACATGAAGATATAGCCCTGGCTGAAAACTCTTTCCCTTTTCTTGTAGGAGAAGTAGAAGGAGATGGAGATAGAATGGAAATTTTATGTTGTCTGAGCACTGCCTCTAATGCTTCCATCTTCTTAAAACATCTACTTTCATCATGATTAGGACCACCACAAAAATTACATGAACCAAATGTTTTCTTCTTTTGCTTAAATGACTTTTTGGTCTTAGTAGATTTAGAATGATGAGGTGTTTGGGTGGTGGACTCTAGAGGGTTATTTGAAGGTGCTTGCTTTTGTTTAGACTTAGGTGAAGGTTTTCCTTTAGAAGAATTAGCAAATAGAGCATGAATAGGACTAGGTAGAGCATCTAAGGCCATTAATTTTGTTTGCTCCCTAGTCAATCTTTCACAAAAAACTTCAAAGGAAGGCCATTTGAATTCATCACCTAATGTATCCATCATAGTATAAAAATTTGAGGAAAAAAAACTATATGGTCCTTTCAAATTTGAAAAAATCATGAAAATGCATTCCTGATCACTTTTATCCTTGTCACTATCTTTCAACTATGACCTTATAAATTTGAATTTTGCCAAGAATTCATCTATTGAAGGGAAATTTGATGGAGAGAGAGTACTCAATTTTGCATCTAATTGCAAAATTTTAAAGTCATTAACTTTTCCAAATAGGTTTTTAAATTTTTCCCATACCTCTTTTGGCATAGTAGCATCTACAATGTGAAATTTAATATTATCTAAGACATTGAGGCAAATCAATCCAAGACCCTCATCTTGCTTACAACCATATGCATATTTGTCTTTTTCAGTGGTGAATGTTGCAGGTGTTGTTTCAAAGAAAAATTTCCATAAGCCCTTTGATTGAAGGATTTGTTGTATTTTTGGCTTCCAAACATGGTAATTTTTAGAATTTATGGGTTCAAACAATTGGGATTCCATTCTCGAGGAAGATGATGAAGTTGACAAGAACAACCTAGACATTCATTTTTCCTCAAAACACCCCTCCCGTTACAATTTAACGTCTCCCAACGAAATTATTTTTTTAGCCTTAGCTTATACAAAAGTAAAAAAAATGGATTTATGCAAAAACAATGTAGGGGGATTTGACCCCAAGACTTCCTCCCTACAATTTTTTAACAAAATACATCTAGCCACTTTAGCAAAGTCAAATTTGTACTTTTAAAGCTAGAGACTTGCACTTAAACCACTAAAATTAAGAACTTAATAAAAAAATAAGTCAAAATGACTCATACATTTGAGATAAATTCTGAATAATCTTTGGATTTATCATAATTAATCTCTTGTTCCAGCAAGGCGTGCTGATCAAGAAAATTTCTGAGAAATTTGTAAACACAAGCTAAGGAAAACACCTCTCAGCAAATGCAAAATTGGCTCCACTAGATCTGCCGAATGGACTATATATCCTGGTCCAAATCCATCCTTATTAGCTTTAAATGAAAGCCTAACAAGTCTGATAACACATAAAATTATTAGATTTTGATTTTATGTAGTATAAGGCGTTCAAAATGGATGAAACCATACAACTATGCTGCAGACTAAAAATAGTTTTTTAAATTCTTGTTGTAACCTTCCAAAACACTATATAGCCTAGTTCAAATCCATACTAATTTATATGGAATGAAAGCTATCATAGTTAAATTTCACAAACA
>JARHVA010011729.1:0-30802 GCA_037957365.1 Torreya grandis | reverse complement strand
TAATGTAAAAATATGTGGCCACCTGAATGCTTATGGGTTTTTCTTCACCTTCACTATGGTACATTCATATCTAGGTCATAAACTCTCTCCCCTCATGAAATGTCAAAACCCTAGTTCTTTATATCCATAGTGACCTTGGTAAAAAATGTGTTAGTGGGAACATGGTGTCGAGATGACCCCAAATACCCCTCTATTAGTGAGAATTACCTACATATCCAATACTATAAAGAGGGACTCAAACTAATGTAGTTTTCCCATATGTGTTTAATTGTGTGAGTCGTGCAATATTGTGCAAAGTAAAATAGTGACCTAGCTTGTAACTTGGAAAATTAGGATCTTAAGATTCTACTTTAGTAATTTAGACTTGTATATGTGTTTTAACTATGAAATGTATGGAAATAGGGAAGGTTTATTCAGTTAAATGCTTGATAGAGTGCTTTTGATAAGTTACCTTGGTATCTTGGTATTTTTTAGGTCTTTCTAGGTAAGAAATGAATGAGGATTGATATTGTATTTATATCAATCCATTTGGAGTAATAAATGACATAAATCACTTAGGCTAAACATTAGGGTATATTTAATTTATAAAATAGATGAATTTAAGGCATTAGACACTTATATTGGTTTCAAGACACTAATGTTGGCACTAGTGTCTATCCTAGACATTAGTGTCCAGGGAGTTGGAAAGTATTTATAGGATCAAAAATTGTAGAGGTGGAAGATAAGTATATTTTAAGAATTATGTGTAAGATATAAATCCTATTTCATCAATATAAGACTTGTAAGACTAAGATATATAGGCAAAGGGGCATAAGATAGAGAACATACAAGACTTGTAGAAGTTGGAAAGGTCTAGAACTGAGAGGAATAGCCAAGTTCTAAGTTTGATAAGTGTATAAGATTGAGGTGATATATAGTCCATAATTATCATATAAATCAGTCCCCCCTTTGATCTAGTAATGAAGTTGATAGTTTGAAGGAAAGGAATGCATACCTGGGTATGTATAACACACTTTGTCTTTGCATGTGCCCAACTTGAGTGATTTGATGGTGATTGACATCCAACCAAGTTCATGTTACAATATATAAACAATGCATAAATATGGGATTAAAATTACTTGAAATATACCAAAATTGAAAGATTAAGATTTAGGAGTACACATGTGTCAATGTAATTTCCTTTCTTATTAACAAGTTGATTTGAAAAAGATGTATCATTGTAGGTCTCTAAAATTGAGATTAGGACAAATAGATATCAACATGAGAGAGAGAGAGAGAGAGAGAGAGAGAGAGAGAGAGAGAGAGAGAGATGAGAGAGAGAGAGAGAGAGAGAGAGAGAGAGAGAGAGAGAGAGAGAGAGAGAGAGAGAGCAGAGAGAGATGAGAGAGAGAGAGAGTGATAGAGAAGAGAGAAGTAGAGACGAGAGAGAGAGAGAGAAGAGGAGAGAGAGAGAGAGTTGCATGCCCCTAACCATAGAGTAAATATGAGTTTCCACCCTGGTAGTTGATAATATCTCAACTATACAACCACATGATACTTATAACCTAGTGAGTGTGAGTGAACCAAGTCATCCACATTGTTAAAACTAGTGAGGTTGGATGATACTATTAAGTTCTAACCTAGAAAATTGGTAATGCTGAGTGATTTGATCAATTAAACCATACCAAATTGTGAACCAAATACTATAGTAAATTAGATCAATAAAGTCCATAAAATTATAATTGGTGGGTTGGTGACAGTCACTGAGAATGTTCTAAAATATGAAATTGATTTGGATTTTGAAATATTAGGTGCACATTATATAATATATGCACCTTATATATGTCTCATGCTGAAACTATGTATAACAATGGTATCAATGTATATAATCCTTTTAAAAAAATGTTAATCTAAATCATATAACTATGTGCTTTGGACAATTTAAAACACTTTGTGTGGATAACATGATTCCAAATCATTTCTCCACTATACATGAGAAATATGGAAATAATATAAATACCAATGTGGAGAACATGTTTCCATAACATGCCCCCACTATAATTTAGAGATGTTAAATACTAAATAAGTGTGGAGAGAACATGCTTTCAAAGAATTCCCCCATTGAATCTAAAAAATATGAATGTGTGGAAGCCATGCCCCCCACTAAATTTGAGAACATGATATCAGTACCACATAATGAATGAGTGTGGAGAGCATGATTCCAAAGCATACCCCTATTAAATCTAAAAACTATACCAAGTGTGGAGAACATGCCTCTATGACATGCCCCCCACTAACATTCCTACCCTCTAAGGTAAGGAAAAGATATAAATTGGTAGTTACCCTCACCTCAAAAGGATAAAACAATTATATAATCTATGAATGTAACCATGTAGCATATAAAATAAATATGTCTAGGTATATATAACATTGAAACACATAGAATCAATGTGATCACATGAATGCCTAAGGTGAATGATAAAAATAATGGAAATGTCTAAATAGTAATAGTACAATCTCAACATGCAAATAAACACACACACAAGAGCACTCAAAATCAAGTCAAAATCAATGGTCAAAAGAGGCTATAAAAAAAGGCGTCATGTTTAAATGTTGCACAATTGAAGGAACATGACTTAGTATACATATCCATAAAAGCAAGGATGACATATTCAAATATCCATAAAACAAACAATGACATATGAAAGTGTCAAATGAAATCATACATAAGAATGGGGGACACAAAAAAAAGGAGAATATTTAAATTCTCAAAAAAAGAATACAATAGCAAGGCAAGACACTCAAGGAAGTGCATAAAGTAAATCATAAGAAACCATCATAAACATGTCACAGTACCCCATGGATCTAATGTTTTAGAAAAAATGTCAAGTGTATAGTATATCATGTATCCTTTATGAGATATAATCCCTGGATAAAGGACATGTGTAAGTAAATATATAAGCTCAAAAAATGATAATGTAGAGTGACCATAGAATGATATAACTTGTAAGTATCATGATCATATAGGTGGATGTGCCCAATGTCTGCATGACATGAGTAGAGGGAAGACTCAACATCTAAAATAGGAATAACTCATGTATCTATGTATGCTTGTATCATACTGAAGTATAAGTGTGACACATGTGTATGTATGAGTAATTTAATATGCCATCCATCAACATGGTACTAACACATAGATGCCAAGGAGATAATAAAACATGTAGGTGTCAAAAGTGTCCTTTATATTTTTGAATGTTTTTGTTTTTTTTGTATTTTTTGAATATTTGAAGAGGAAAATTAGTGTATGATTCCATCCAATGGATGGTGATAGATATATCCCTAATATGAACCTAATGTAATAATCTTGTGATGCTAGAAAATAACACATATTAAGTTCAATATCTATCACAATAATATCAATGATGCTTTGTGTATGTAAAATAGAAATCTATGGTCATGAAGTAGTAGTAGGAGTAATAGGAATAGGGGTTTGTGAAACCCATCATTGAGTGATTTGTGGTTTATTTGGAATAACTATAATAAAAACATGTGTAGGTGCTTTGGATATATGTTTATGGTGTGTAATATATGGGGATTTCATGGAATCCACCATATATCACTGATGTAATGGTCTCTAAAAGTAATAACTACTTGGTAAAGGGGATTTCATGTTGTTTACCCTTTTACAATGAATGAGCCCTAGTAGGCTTGATAATTAATTTTCTAGGTATAAAGTTTTTATTATTCAAGAGGATTCTCATATGAAATTCTAAAAACTATACTTACCCTAATTTGGAATGAATGTATTTAACACATCCATGCATTATAGAAGGTACTGATCAAAGTGTGTGGATCTAAGGTCTCCCCCAATAATATATTAAATATGGCCATGAAGGTATGACTAAAAAGGTAGTAACCACATGTGTGAGACTGACTTGTAAAGGTAGGTCAATCTTACCAAGAACCTTCTAGGATGTTACCTTGAATTCTCTAATTGATCTAGTAGAAAGATGTAAATCCTTATGTGTATAACCTAAGTGTCTAAGTAATGTCATGGTACAAAAATTCTCATATGCAACATTATTAGTCCATAAACATTACATATAAGATGCTTATCAAGTTATGATTGAATGAATAAATAATGAATATCAAATCCATCATCCTTAATCTCACTATCATCAAAATTAAAGAGGGTCTCTAAAGCATAGGAGGCATATGTTGTGCATAATCACTAATAATCCCATCTAGTGGGTGTTTATAATTTGGTGGGGGAAGATGTGCATTATATGCCATTTGCACTTATGGTTCCTTCTTAGAATGTTCTTGCAAAGGATTGTTAAATTTTATCTATTTGTGGTGATCATTAGGTTGTGAGCTTGATTCTATTGGAGGATCCTTAAATGTAAGATTTTGGTCATCAATAAGATATTGGATCTTATAATTCAAGGTTAAATGTCTACCTGTATAATGCACTAGTCCTTGATGATAATTAAAATAAGCATTTGTATCATATCCTTTGGTTATAGGTTGACTCATTTCAACCTTGATAGGATGAGGGAGATATATAAGCTCAGACTCTAGTAACCACATGTGTAATGAAGTTGGGGACTCAGGTAAATGCATAAATTATCTTCTTGATGCATTAGATAAGATAAGTCGATTAGGCTATTGTGAAATTATGTTAACCATGGTGGTTGTTTCTTTTTAAATCTCAGGAGGTTTTACCTTATAACTTGGTTTTGATTGTAAATTTTGTAGTAGATGTAGATGCAACTAGTATTTTTATTACATAATTGAGCTTATTCAATGATATAAGCTTCATTCTATGGTCCTGTACAACTTGACAAAAGTCATCAAAAGATTTAAACTTATTAAAAATAATGGACTCATGTAATAGAGCAAACAATTTTTTATTGAATGTCTTGCAACTCTTTATCTACCATAATATTGGTCATTTTAGCTAGCATTATATTATATGTCAAGGCATATTCATTGATAGGTTCATTGGTTACTTATTTTATTTTGGCAATTGGAGCATATAAAATGTTTTCAGAAATATTAATGGATTGTATGTTTAGATGCTTTCATATATTAGAAAGGTAAATCATATAACCACCTCAAAGCATAGTCCTTGAGGATTGTTAGAAATAATTTGGTCAAAATTTTATCATTGGAGGCATAGTTAAGGAATGACACATAAAAGTATTTAAGATGTTGTTTAGGACCACCCTTGCCATCATAAAATGTGAACTTAGGTGTAAAAAATCTAGTTGGCAAAGGGTGCAAAGAGATATCAAGTAAAAGAGGGTTATGCAATATATTTTTGTGAATCAATAGCATGAAGGGATTTTAAAGAATGTTGTTTAATATTTGTAACCTTATCCTCCAAGGTGTTTATAACTTGGAGGAGTGTTTAAATGGTAGACCCCAGTGGGATTTAGATTAACATTTTAGTAGTCACCAAAGGGGATGGAAACATGTTTTTGAGTAGTAATAAGCATTAAAAATGGTATTTATGTTGAAATAATTGGTAATTACATACTATATATATCAATAGTAGTTTTATTAAATAAATGTTTGAACACATAAACAATGCCCCCATTATATGTAGGTAGACTTATGGGTGTGGGCTCAGTTATAGTACCTCATAGGGATTCAACATCACTAAGTGAAACATCCTTAGTTTTATCTTGTTTACTTATTTCATCTCATGGATTCATTTTTTTATACTAACATTTTCCATTACTTTGAAAATGAAAAAATTAAAAATTGCAACAAAGTACAACAATGAGAAAAAAATCAAAAACCCAATTTTGCACTAGGGTTTGATGTTCAAATATTAGGTTCACCAAATGTTTAAATATAAATTAGATAAGATAATATCATACCTTAGTGGTATAATAAGGTTAATAATATAGAAATGACAATGCACAAGGGTGATAACTAGATCTACAACATGCCAATTAAATGATAAACCTAGATATAAGCATACACTAAATTTATTATGCTGAGTGTAGGCTTAATATAAAAATTAAAACTACTATATGCATGAAACTGAAAAAGAATTAATATACTTAGTTAGTTCTAATGCTAACATAATGATGTATTTAGAATAGTGAGAAATAAGGATAGAAGGAGATTTTGGAACAATTGTCAAATTTTAGATTTGATGCTTCTAAAGATATGGACACTAACATTAGCCTAGGATGTTTTCATCAATACTACTATCTAGGTTTTACACAAGTGTCCTATACATAATACCTACTATAAAAGGTGGAGACCACCTAGATGATTCTAGGTTTTGCTTCACCTTTGATTTGGTGCATTTATATCTAGGTCATGGACTATTTCTCCTCATGAAATGTTAAAACCCTTGTTCTTCATCTTCATAATGACCTTAAGAAAAAATAGGTTAGTGGGAACATAGTGTCGAGATGACCCCAAAGATCCCTCTATTAGTGAGTGTTGCTTACTTAGCCAATAATTTGAAGAGGGACTCAGACTGATGTAATTCTCCCTTATGTGTTATCTTGTGTGTGAATCATGTAATATTTTGAAAAGTAAGTACAATAGGGACCTATCTTGTAACTTGTAAAATTGGACTCTTGGGATGATTTTTTAGTATTTTAGACTTGTATATGTGCTATACCTATGAATAGAATTAAAATAGGGAAGATTTATTTGATTGAAAGCTTGATAGAGTACTTTTGATAAGTTATCTTGGTATCTCTTGGATTTTTTTTAGGTAGTTCAAGGTGAGGAATGAATTAGGGTTGATATTATATTTATATCAATCCATTTGGATTAATAAATCACATTAAATCACTTAGGCCAACCATTATTATACATTTCATTTATAAAATAGATGAATTTAGGGCATTGGACAAGTGCATCAAGCTAGGACACCAATACTGATGCTAGTGTCAATTCTAAATGTTAGTGTCTAGGGAGCTAGAAAGTAGGTACATGCTTATAACATGCATAGATGGAAAATAAGTACATTTTAAGCATTATAGGCAAGATACAAAGCTTGGGTAATCAATATAAGATAGGTTAAACAAAGAGATATAGGCCAAGGGACACAATATATATTAGATGTAAAACTTGTGGAATTAGGAAAGGTCCAAAACTAAGAGGAACAACCAAGGTCTAAATTTTAAAAGTGTAGAAGACTGAGATGTTATATAATCTATAAATATAATCTCCATATGGAGTAGATATGGGTATGATTCCCCCTTAGGAAATTTAATAGTGGAAACTATTATATAATATATGGGTATAATGCCCCCCACATGCAAGGTAGATAAATATATAATTAGTGAAGCTCATATGGGTATGATGCCCCAAGAGGTAATGAGTGACATATGTAACATGAAAAGTGTAGTGATAGTATGATATCCTTGAAAAATCAAGATATAATTAGTGAAAATATCATGAGGAATGCATGGGAATTATGTCCCCTGAATTAAATGTATAGATAGTAAAATTTGGGAACATGTGGGTATGATGTCCCCAATAGTAATAAATATATAGTTAAGGAATGATGAATCCATGTAGAAGATACTAGTGTTGAATAAGATAATGTGTCACATGCCCATCTTCAAGGCATACTGTAATAAATGAGTCCTATGGGGAGTGATAGTATTATGATACAATGAGGTATCTATACAAGTAATCATCATGGGAAAATGGTGTTGGGAATATCATAGCATATGATCACTAAAGCAAGAGGAGGAATAAGTAATTACACATGAAAGGTGAAATAAATGCCTCAATGGTGATAAAAATCAATAGTGGTTCCTGATAATGTGGGTATATAATTAAAATGTTATTGTACATTTTTTGGTAGGTGAAATGAGATTCTTGAATTGAAATATATATATATAAGTATGCAATTTAATAATTTCAAAAAAAATATAAAGGTTTTCAAGATCTATAATTCTAAATCATTCTAAAATTAGATTCATTTAATCAATTTCTCATATATTTTATTGATTTTGAGTTTTGATATAGATAAAATGGTGGTCAAATGAGATACTATTTCTAACTGATTGTTGGGGTGAGGGAATAGGTTACTACCAAATAGGATATTGACCAAGTGAGTACCAATTTGTGGATTTTTCATAATTTTTTCAATTTTTTTTCTAAAGCTTCTTAGAATTCAATTTCATGTTTTTTGATACTATTTATGAAACATGTCAATTCTAACTATTTATCTCTTACTATGACTCCTATTTGCTGATGGTGTCCTCCAAATTTGACCCAAATATGAGATTATCACCCATGACTGATTATGACACATTATGGTTGACTATGATTCAAGTAATTTATTATTGAATATGCATTATTATTGTGATTTATTACACATTTTTATTTTTTTTAATTTATATTTTGAAATGTATTTTTTTTTTTAATTACAACCTAAGATTCATGTTCAATAATGCTAACATGGTCATGTGATGGAGATCATGCTTGATTTGGGCCTTAGTGATGTATACTAGGCTTAGGTAGATGTATTAAAGTTATGTGATTTTGTCTTTTTAGGTGTCGTTTCATATTATATTCCACTATTGAACACTTTAGTAGATAGGTGGGATTGTGACACTTGCATATTTTTATTTCCTAGTGGTGAGATAAACATGACCCTAAGTGATGTGTTGCACACATTTATTATACTAATTTTATTTCTATGTGAAAGTATAATATATTTCAAGGGTTGAGATATGGTTAGCCATGAGATACTTTATGGGAGGCTAACATGGTCAGCCTCGCTTAGGTGATAATACAATTTTGGTTGATATAGTGATATGTTATATGCCATCTTTGTAAAAGTTTTTATGTATCATGATAATTGTGTTAATAAAAACTAACACTATTGGTTGTATGATATTATATGGTTTGAGGCTGATTACATAAGACATGGAGGAATATAAGATAATATACAACTAGGGTAATTTTATGTTATGCCATATGTGTATATATATTAATATATTTACATAAGAGAGAGGTGTTGGAGGCTTAGTAGCTGACATACTAGTACATGTGTGGGAATATGAGCATATTTTTATGGTTTATCCACTAGGTTTACTAGAAATAGGGTGAAAATTTATTATCCCATAATCTATGCAATGGGTGTATCCTCATGCACTAAGAGTAGATGGCTAAGACATGAATATGTTAGGTAGAGATTAGATAGGTTCTAAGAATCTCACATCATATGGATAATTTATAGGGATCTTCTTTGATGGCCATATGATGTGCATATGGTAATGATTATTAGGGTGATATTATTCTACCAATATTAACATGGTAATGTCAAGAGGTTCTATTTTGATGGAGTCACTTATCAATATAAAGTGTGACAAGGTTAGCCACCAACACCTCATGCATGGTGATTATTGAAAAGGGATCCATTACAAGTTGGTGAGCTATGAAACTCAAGTATTAATGAGATAGAGGTCATAAATATTGAGGGGGTGGATGCCCGCTAACTGATCTTGGTGTAGATGATGTCAAGGCTACAATGAGATACATAGCATGATGAATTTAGGTTCACCAAAATGTTTTAACTTATCAGCACATAAGGGTAATTAATTTATGCACCATAATTAAAAACTAAGTCACAATTTATATCTAAGATAGTATAATAAAAAAAATAATCATATATGATTTGGTGATAAAATATCAACTAACAATGCAATACAAATAATGATGATAACATGAAAGAGCAAGGATAGAGAATAGAGATTAAATAAAACACATCGAACAATTATAAATAAATTTTTAAATGGGAAGTAATATTTTTGGATCAATAGAATTATGCTCCTAAAATCTAATTTAAATATGATAAAGGAGTAATAATTGGCCAAACATTGATATTTTCTAGGTTAGAATCGGTATATTGTCAATTGCGTCCCTACACTATTGATTATATGCTTTAAATACTTTTAGGTCCTATAAATTTATGGGAAGTTTCAAAAATAGATGATGGGCATAATCCTAGCTTCACTTCACATAATTGATGAGAAAAATTGTTTGATTTACTTATACTTTGAATTTCACCTAATTTTCCACAATTTCTTAATATGAATAGATTTTTTTATTAGTTGGCTTGGGAAACCTCTTGATAATTTGTAACTACATATCCAACATTATTGGAATTAGGGATCAATTTAGTTATAATGGGTATGAATGTCATCCTTACCCAAGTGAGATATAGGACTTCACCTTCTTTCTCTATATAATCAAGTGAAATTATATGAGCATTTGCTTAAGCATTTTATTGGTACACACATGTAGGTATTTGAAACTCTTGAAATCAATTCAAAATTATTTAAGGGTAGAATATAGATTTGGTAGTGTACTTAAGACTTGATTATCCTTGATGATTGTTTTTTTTTGAATTAACTCTAGAAGGATTTTTATATATAGGATTATTTAATTTAATTTAGGGTTATATTAGTGTGTAATGTGACATAATAAAATAAGGGAAAGATGAAAAAATAGGCCCACACATAAAGGAACAAAAAATGGGAAAATGACCCAAAAATATAAAAGGGTCACAATTAGTGGACCATCGATTGTATTTGGGTTAGAATTAGAAAAACATAGATTTTGACATAGACACAAATAAAAACAATAAAAGGAGAGGTAGGGATATAAAAATACAAAAATACACATACAAGAGAGAAAATGAAGAAATAAGAGAGGATGGAGAAAAACAAAGAATAAATAAAGAGATAAAACACAAGGTAAAGTTTCAATAAGTACCTAATCTAAATAGATGATCGATATGCACAAAATCACATTAAAAACAATGTAATAATATGCCTTGTAATGAAATTAGGTTTTTACATAGGTATATGATTTGATATTGTTTTTGTGTTATTATATTTATATGGATCATTGGTTCAGATTACACTCTTACTAGTACATTTTCCTTTATGGTAGGTCTTGTTTATCATTCATTTGCCCTTGTAACTTTAATATTAAATATATATGGTTAATAATCATATTATTAGTTTATTAAAAATAATTTAGAACCTTAAAATAATTTTTTTCCATTGGGATGCTTATAAATACTTTGGCGATCCCCTAATATATGTCTTTCAGGTTTATGGTATAGTTGCCTAAGTCTCAAGGACTAGGGGAGAGGGGGATAGTCTGAAACAACAAAATATTTACCAAATTTTAAGGAAAATTGGGGGATGACCATTAAAATTATATATGTATATATATATATATATATATATATATATATATATATATATATATATATATATATATATATATATATATATATATATATATATATATACATATATATTATATTATATTATTTTAATATTATTCAATGAAAATTATGGGTTTCAACTTTATTTAATGTTTTACAGGGTATTTTTGAGATTAAAATTAAATGTTTTATAAAAATAGCAAAATTTATTTTAGGGGGGAATGTTTTAAATTAAAATCATAAATTTTATTTTTAAATATTAAATAAAAATTGGGACATCCTCTCCCATTCCCCAAGTCCCTAAAATATATAGGATGCCACCAAAAGCTAGGAGATGCATACTTTTTTAACACTAGTATATAATTAGTTTACTATAATAAAACTAATTTGATAGTTGTCATATCAATTATGGGTCCTTTTGATAAATTTTCACAATTTTACATGTTTTATTTTTTCATGATTATAAACTTTTCCCTTTCTATAATGTTATCTTAAGCACTAATAATGTCTTAGCTTTATTTCAAGTAATTTATATATACATAAGCATGCCATTGAGGTTATGATAAAGTATCGTGAAGAGATCTCCCATTATCATGACTGATATATCCACATAAAATCTTATTTTTAATGCATTTTATATAAATTGAAGTGTTATAACTACATACTTATACCAAGATAAGGATTAGAGAAAGAGCATATAGAATCAACTACTTTCTTACATATCATAGACACATATAAGGGATAGTATATTGTTAACACTAAAATATGGTATTAGAAAAATGGAAATATTAGTATTGACCTACCTTTACCTTACATTAATTGTGTGTATATATATGGCTATTTCACACCCTTCTCTCTTTATACTTTCATTCTATAGACTTGGCCTAATTGATTTACTATTAGTCACCTATAATAACTCCATAGTTTGTGCCTAATTTACTTATTAGATTAGTTATATCATCTCTTAATCATTTTATCAATGTTCCTATATTTTTTTATACCTTAGACCATACTCAAATGGATATATTTTTCCAAAACTCTCCTCCTCTACCAAACTCATCCATATTTGGTTATACTTTTCCACATGCTAAGAGATGGTAATTTTATAATTTAAAATAATATTTATTTCTTGGCCTATAAATTCCACATTTTTTGGAGTGAGAAGTTACCCAAATATCCCTCTATTTATGCACAATAGGTCTATGTCTATTCCCTATCTACCATTTATAAAGAAGACATTTATACACATCTACACATTGAGAGGAGTAGGTTATATCCAATTATAAATCACCTTCATGCCAAGTCAAGTACCTATTTATAAGTTTCAAAATATACATTATATATTGTATCCATACTATTATATTAATATTGCACACATACACTTAAGGGTAAGATTTAAATTCATTTTTATTTCTTTCCTCAGAGTATTGAATATGTATGAAACACTTAGATATTAATTTTAGAGTGGTTGATGTAATAAAAACCCATAAACATTCCCATTTTTATAGGTTAACCTAGTGTCAAAATTAGAACTAGGGTTTTAAAGTAAAGGAGAAAATATTATGAATAATGCACACACAATGAGCTTCTGATATGACATAGGAAATGGTTTACAAGAAGGTGTAGTGACCTATGATAAAATAATGAGGCATAATATACAAATATGGATCCAACAAAAGATATATGTATACATCTAGCACATGTTTCCATATCATCATAAACTTGTCTAGCAAGGTCCATATATCCAATTTCCTAATTTGAGTGACTCTTAATTCATTTTTAATCTTCCCTACCACTTGCACATAGTCTTAGAATAGAACATATCATTAATAATCCATGTAACTTAATATTGATAAATATTAAAAGTTTAATTGAACATATAATTTTAACATTTACATTTTACTAATTTAGACATATCTCAGACAATTTTAATTATCCTAAGTCTTATCTTATTAGAACACATTGTTAATGATGAAATACCTAATATATAAAATAATAATAAATATAATAATTAATACTATGTTATAATACATACTAATTACCTTAATGGGGTAGATCCTAAGTAAGACAAATCCTTGGCTAACTTTCAACACCAAATTTTTTAGCAACTTGTTGGCTTGGACGAAGACTTGAAGGTAATCCTAAAGGTTAAAAATACACAAAAGGCTAAGGTTGACACATCTAAGGAAAAAAATGGTCCTTTAAATCATATCCATAAATCTTGAAGAGGTATTGAATCTACAATAGGTGTTTAAACTAATACTAACACTACTATTATTCTTGTGTCTACACCTATAATTACATATGATGCCCATCCATAGTGTGAGGGGAACATAAGATTTTAATTTGATTAATATACCTATCCCTACATAGAAAAATTATGTACATCCTATTATTGATACTAATTTTAAATCATCATTCATGCCTTCTACATAATCCTCATGTAGAATGTTAAAGATTTGTAGGTTAAGGTGCTGTAGTCAGAGCATGGTGATTCTAGAGAAATTATTTTGATTTATTATCACACATTAATTCATAATAATTTTTCCACAAATATTTCATCTTATCTATTACATATAGGTTTAATGGCTCCTAAGCTTACATTATATGTTGGTAAAGATGATCTAAATCAACACCTAAGAACATTTCATGTAACATGTTTGGATAATGATTTTAATGATAAGTCGTTGTTCAAATTATCTCCATGAAGCCTTAAATATTAAGATTTTTGTTAGTTATATGATCTATTAAAATTTAATCCTTTGGATGATAATTTTATAACACATTTTACAATTATTATTAGTGATATATATTTTTATGCACAAATTGAAAAACTTAAACAAGGATTCAATGAACTAATCAGTGACTATGTAATTTAGTACAATATCATGTTTTATAAGATGAAAATACAATGGATGAAAATGAGTTAAAAGATATATTAAAGGAAAATTTTGTTTCCCATATTCATGATACTATTATTTTCAAGATATCTAATTTTATGAGTTATGCCATAATGTTAGGAATCAATAATATCAAATAATATCTATGAATAAGATGAAGTATGTGGTTAATCATTTCACTACTTTAATTACAAATTATCAAAGCAAGCCAAGTTATAATTAAAAAATTAGTGATACTAATAATGAGGCAAAAACATAGATAATGTAGTGTCATAGCCTACTAATCAACTTGTCTTATCCACTTCACAAAATAGATAATTTTCATGATTACCTGAACCTCCAAATAAGATATTGCAGAAGTTAGTTGAGTGAAACCATTTGTCAGATTTTAGTTGCACCCTTGCGTAAGCTATTCAATATCCCTCACCCAATTTACACAATGAGATCAATTAAAATTTGTATGTGTCCTATAATGAAAACAAACCTCTAGAGAGGGATGGTTTCCTTGATTAATTAATTTGATCCTCATTTAAACTAATTCTTGACAATGAAAAAAGAGAGAGATTCATATAATTATATGAATAAATATGGGGTGATGCACCAAAATTGAATACCTCAACCTGATTGGACACACACAAAATGATCTCAAATAAGTCTAACACATACACAACTCACAACTCACTAATGAATCTTAGGCATAAGTGTTTTATAGAAAGGATTAAACTTATAAAAATACCTAGAAGGATGACTATTTGTCTTAGGAAGCTCATATAACATTAATCACAACTATTAATTGCATAAAATCTCAAAGACAAACTAAAAACTGAAAAAGATAAATTGTTTTACACAAAGGTGCACAAAATTGGACATACATTAGGGATATCTTGTAATTATCACAAACTTACATAAAAAATTCATCAATTAGAAATAATAAATAGTTTATGAGAAGGTAAAATTAGTTTATTTATTTCTTAATAAGGTGTTTACAAATATTAAATTTGGTAGGTTTGAGCCATATTCAACTATAAGTATATCTTATTACTTATAAAAATTAAGTACATATAGTGAAAAAACCCCTTAGTGAGGGGACCAACATGCAAGCTTGTCATCAATGCCCTCATTAAGGTTAAAAAGTGAAACATAACTAAAGTCTAACTTTAATTAACATATTTTTTTGAAGTCTCCAAATTGGGAGAGGGGCCTATAATTCCTTGATTTAGGATTGAAGTTGTCAAATATCAAGAAATTTGACTTAATTTAGAGGAGAGTTGTCTATTAGACTTTAAAGATTGACTTAACCTTCAACTAACTCTTCCAATATTGAATGATGAAACTCCACTTAGTATTAAACCAAATCCTATAATATTATAGGATGAAACTCCACTAAGATGGGAATATAATTCTTTGCTGGATTTAACCTTTTCTCATTGATTATGGATAGATAGAAGATATGATCTTCTTGAAATTATTGAAGACTCCTTGCAATCTTAAATCTTCCTAAAACCATCCTTTTATTACTCATAAATCTTCACAATGGCATATATATAGTAGTAGTATTATTGAGATGATTAAAGATATTCTATTAAATATTAATGATAATGATTCATTGATAATACACAACTTCAACTCCTTATTTGATGACCTTTTAACTATGTTCACATTATTAACTTGCATTAGAAATTCCATGAGAATGTTTTAAGACCTAAAAAACTTTAATTAAAGGTTAAATAATGAAACATATACATGATATAATATACTTTTAGGCTTCTCAAAATGTGATTCATGGCTCTTGAGGATGACTTAGTTCAAATTTGTAGGTATGAGCTCCATTAGTGCTTGAGAGGCTCTTGAGAGAGAGATATCTCTTATTTAATTACTTCATAAATGGCATAAAAAGTTTGAAAACAAATTTATTTAATTAATATAACATTTTAACACCTAAATACAATTTTTAAATGAATTTGGATCAATAAAACTTGAGTTTTATCACTTTTAGCCTTCTCGAGAACTAGTTTTCAACACTTTTGCATGTACAGGCCTATAATTCTGAATTTTCTCTCATCAAGAACTATAAAAAAATGATAAAAATACAAAAAATTATGAAATTCACCCCAAATTAAATTCAAATTTCATATGTTTTTTATTAATAAATCTCAAGTTATGCTCCTTTTTGTGGACCTAGGATCTCTTATTAGGGCAACAAGCATGCTAGTTTGGTGATTTTTTTATATTTTGAGCTATACATAGTCTCAAGATATATTTTTTTATATGAATATATGGACCCAATATTAATATTAAAATCATTAAAGTGCATGTTAAATTGTAAAATCACCCCAAAAATGCACTTTTAGTCTACAGGCTTGTAGGTGCTCATTTCTCCTGCATGCTTATCATCTAGGTCCATTTTTTAGGTATAATACCTTTGATAATGATTATAAATTGGTATAAATTTTATTTATATCATGGATATGGAATTAAAATCATTATTCGTGATTTATAAATCTTTAAAATACTTCAAAATTTCAAATTTGTAGGTTTCATGCTCTCTAGATGGGGTTTTGAAGGGTTTTAGAGCAATCTTACTTCTTAACAAGTATTCATAAAGATAAATAATTATTGATGATACTAAAAAATATGATATGGGATTTTAAAAAACCTCTTAAAAATTATATAAACCATTATAATCTATGCAAAATTTCCACTAAATTACCACATTGGATTTCAGGTAATTTTAAACTTAAAAATCTATTTTGAGGGAGATTTGAGCTATCTTAGCATAATTAAAGCATAGTTTGAGTTCATAATAGATTTTAAATATATAATAAACATAAATTAAGATGATAATTACATGAATAATCCTTTCCCCACTTGGAAACTAATAAAAATCCAATCTTTTGCCTTTGAAAATGCATGAAAACTGCCCATACATCCTTATATATGCATTAGAGCACCAAAAGTTCTTCTAAAGTACTATAAATTCATGAATGGTGTATCCAAATAATCTATTCAAGGATTAAAATTTATTATTTACCTCAACATGTTCTATCCTTTATTTTCTTGTAATTTTAACTTTAATTTCCCTCACCCATGCCTTGGCATGGTTTAAAAACTTGAGATGGTCAACCAAAATGTGGTTATGAAGACCAAAACACAACTGAGAATATATATGGTGTACCTGAATGGAAGATATTATAAAAATTCAACCTTAATTTTGTCAAAAATACCTTATCTTTTATAAAAGAGTTTGAAAACATACTAAGAGGGAACAATAAATTCTTAATTTTTATAATTAGCCTCCTAGACTAAGGGAAAATATCAATGTGACTTCATCAGACATATTAGCACTAATGAAAAAAATAAAAATTATGATGAAATACATTATTAACTTAAATGCGTTCAATGATGAAAATAGTGGTGACTAAAAATATAAACATTCTTGGTGACTCTAAAAATTTACTTGCCTACTGTAGTCATCTAAAAATGTCACTTGAGTGTTAAGAGTGTTACTTGAGACCATATATCCATATATCATCCATAGACATATATTAGGGCCTATTTAGACACTTATTTATCTTTCATGTGGGCCAACCACATCCCTAAATTAGTCCCAAACCCTCACTTTAGCATCTTAGCCCCTAATGCCTAGGTTCTTCCACCTGAATACTAATGCCATAACTTAGATAGTAATGTTAATGGTTCTAGTGACCTAGTTTGTGTGTTAATTTATTTTTCCCACATTTTGTGAAAAACATATATATTTTCAAATAAACAACCACCTAGTGTTATCCTATACCTCTTTTAAGACCCACACAAGCACTAGATCAATATGTATACATGAATTTTAACCCTTTATTCAATAGATGGAAATCAAATGTAATAACACAAACTTAATTAGAACAAGTTTTGCATAATCAAGGTTATTAATCCCTATTCTTCCCTTATACATATAATCAATCATCTAAAACCATCCCAAGCTTAGAATACATATATTTCCTATCTACATCATCACTTAAAACAATCAAACTAGCATTCATACTAACTTCACTTGAACTTGCACTAGCACTTAGGTGGGGAGACTACATTAGTCTTGATCCCTCCTTAGAGTATTATTATGTAGGAAAATCTCATCACAATAGGGTGTTGAGGATGTGTACCCTACCCCACTAACATCACACTTTGATATTTGTGCTAATTAGATGCCCTAAAAACATGGAAGTCTAGGGTTTATGTGCAAAATTAGTCAAAATAGGTCACTGATAGGGAATCAAAACTTGTGTACATAGGAATAGGCTTGGTAGAACATGACATAGATGCACCTAGAATCTTGGAGCATTTCTACATAGAAGATAAAAACACTAAAAGGATAACACTAGTGCCATTAGTAATACTATCCAGTTAGGGCTCTACAATTCAGGTGGGGTTTTTAAACTTGTATCTTATTTGTAACACTTAGATATAATACTTTCCTATTTTTTAGCCTCCAAATCTTACATCTCAGTCAATTCTTAGCTAAGTAATTATTTACATCATTTATTACTACTTTTAGAAAGGTCAAACTAGGTCAAACAAGGTTAATTACAAATCAATAGTTGTATTTATTACATATTTAATAACTATTTACTATACTTAGACACTTTAACAATCTAGGGATTACACTCTATAATTCCTAAAAGTTTAAATTATTTGATGAACCCGTCATACTTCAAATATTTCTTAAAAACCCTAGTTTCATCCTAGGGTTTACCTTTATTTTTATGTAATAAAATAGGGTTTATAAAATTCTATTTTTTCATTTTTTTTTCACCACCTAAGTGATCCATATTAGTCCTATATTAGGGTTTCATTGATTATATATTTCAAAATTTTGTCTAAAATCCTCCAAACCCTAGATCCATACACTGGGTCCTCATACACTCAAAAATAAGACCTTAGGGTTTCAATCAAATTTTTGATTTTTCCTACACATTAGGCTAAATATTTAACATAATTTAAAATATATTTATGATGGATTATATTATCCTTGTTATTTTATTATGATTCATTACTCACATTATCATTTTTGGAAATTTTAAAATGACTTCCAAGAAACCTCTTGCCCCTCACCCAATTGATCAATTTCTAAAATTTTCACATAATTATACAAATGAATGGATAATTTTTCAATATTTCAAACTATCACATTATAATGAACATGATTTCATTTATAATAATGATGATGATTATTGTTTTAACAATGTATATGATGATTAACATGAGCATGAAAATTAAAGTACTGAAGAGGATAAATTAGATGCATATTCTTCTCATTCTCCTCTCTCTTATCATACTTATAAAAATAAGACTAAAAATATAAGGCCAAAATAACCCCTTGTTGGTAGTGATTTGTTTCAATTTAATCCTAGATTTCAACCACTTTTGATACATCCTTATTCAAATTAAATCAATATAAGAACAATAAAATCAATTTACCTTTGCATAGTTCAAGTAACATTATACATGATGTTCCTAGCATAGAAAATCAAGATGCACATTATTTAAACTTCTTAATTAAATTTGAAAAAAACATGTACAAATGATATTTCACCTTTTATCGATGCACAAACTAAAGTGGATGATATTATTTTATCACCTTTTTTCACATTTCAAGATCAACACAATGATTCTATGAAAAATGTAGATAATTAAAATATCATTAACTCTTATCTTACATTTTATAATGTGCCAAATGAAAACATGATTTCTACTTCTTCTACTCTTGACTTCAAGATTGAAAATAATGATGATACATGCATTCCACTTATAACTAGTGAAGACACACATTGCATTACACCTACACATGATGATATATTGTATCACAAAAAAAAGTTAAATCTTCTTCTATTTCTCCCCTTTTTTTGAGCATGATAATGATAGTTATTCTACTCTTACCTCGATAAGTGGATTGAATTATGATTTTGATGTAACTTGGAATAATGATGATTACTATGAATTTAGTGAAGAAGATATTAAGTCTAGTCCTTTTAGTCTTCTCCCTACTTCACCCCTCTCTCATGTTCAGATTGATTTATTTTCAAATGCTACTTCAAATGATAATATGCCTTTGAATAAACACAAATAAACTTATACTTATGTTAATAGTTTACACAAATTACATTCACATGATAATAATATATCTTCTAGTCCATTAACATGTGATACTTATTTGCAAATTAACAAAATAAGAGATACCAATGAATATCCCTCAACCCTCCTTACTAAAATAGAACCCATTCCTCATTCTAACATCTACAAGGGTTATAGCCCATTTGCATCTCACGAGGTCCAAGCTATCACCCCTCCAAAGGTTATGATGAGAAAAATCAAAGATCTTTGATATAGTGTACCATTGGCTAAAATTAATATTAAGATTGAAGAAATAAATGAACCTATTGTAATATACCTTCATAAGATTTAATCTACTTGATGCATGTCATGGATGATTTACAACAAGTAAAAAAAAAATCTTTGGAAAGTAAATCATACTAATCTTGGGTTTATTCCAATTCCATCCATGACAATCATATCCCATGCAAAATATTCAATATAAATTTACCACCAAATTTTTAGATACTTAAAATTACCAAAGTTTAATGGACATAAAGATCCATACTTGCACCTTCAATCCTTAGAAAGGCTATGGCACATTCCACTCATAGTTTAATTCTCTTATAGTTATTTCCATAGACTCTTGAGGGTGACACATTAAATTGGTTTCATCATTCACTCCCTAGAGGTTCAATATACACATATAATGAGTTAGAATAAGTTTTTCTCATGTATTATATTTAGAACAAGGGACCTTGAATTACATATGAGAGGTTGCCTTCACTACACCATGGTAAGTTATAAACAATAAATGATTACATTCTATTATTCAAATGATGTATGAAATAATTAATCTACTACCTAATATATTTAGACGTATAGTACATATTTGAAAGTGGACTCATTTTTCATCTTAAGGAAAACTTGTTATATGAGACATCTAAATCATCCTAACATCTATGTTACATAAATATGGAATTAGATAAGAATTAGGGACTAGTTGAAGCACATTCAAATACAAACATGGATTTAGATCTCTCACAATCATAGTCATCCAATATGGTATAAGCACCTAATCTACCTATGATTAAGGAAAATGGGGAACATGAATAACCAATCAAGATAGTCAACAAAGGCAAAGATCCACTTTATAGAGAATCTCCTACAATGGATAGATCATTAGACACCAATAGTAGGGCCATATATTTTTCATAAAGTGATAAGCCTCATGACATATTATTCACATTACTAGATGGGAATGATCATCCTTACTCCTATTCAACATCATCTAGCACATCATTTTCAAAGAATAAGAAACAAACCATATTACAGTTATCACATAATCAATAGACATTGGAAAAATAATTATTATGCACTCAAAAATCATATTAACTAATGTCTTAATAAATACATTATTGCATTCACATAGGGATCATTGAGATATCCTTCTCCACACTCTTCTAGATCACACACTGCTATGAGTGAGTTGTCCTAGGATATCCCTTGTAAGGAACCATTGATTAATCATCATATGAGCCATGTGGTTTCTAGGACACCTACTTATTTGATATCTCATGCACCATAGATTTAGTAGAGATGGAAACCAGTTCATAAAGATCAAAAAATAGTTTCAATTTGACCACTAATTAAGATATTTAGAAACAATCACAAAGATTAGAGCATATTATTAGTTTGCCCATGATTAATATATTTGTAAAAAATCATAAATATTAGAGCATATTATTATTTTGCCCATCGATTAAGATATTTGGTAACAATCATAGAGATTAGATCATAGTCATAGTTCATCCACTGATTAAGATATTTGGCAACAATAATAGACATCAGAACACAGTCTCAGTTCACCCACCAATTAAGATATTTGGAAACAGTCATAAATAATAGAGCACAATTTTAGTCAGACAACTGATTAAGATATTTGTTAGAGATCAGGGCACTTGTTCAGTTTGATAACCAAATAATATATTTATAAGATATGATGAAAAACAAAACATAATTTTGACATAACAACCTATTAATATATTTTCTATATAGTCTACAAATATATTTAAGGGTAGTACACTACAAGTAATATCAGTTCTAGAGGTTATTCATATACCTACATAGAAAAAATAGTATGGTCACTTGTTTAATATTTCATCAAGATTCAAATAGTTCCTACCATAGTCCACATGCCATTTTAGCTAGCTTCACAAATTTAGAGCATAGTTCATAGGCCAGTTCAGTTAGATTCTCTAATTCCTAGCCCTACTCCACATTCAATTTCAACTATATATCACTTAGAATAGTCAGTCCCTAGAACACATATACCTTTTCACACATCATGCATGATAATTATTCCTTTGTTTAATAAATGACACCTTGATAGTGAGTCTATTGTGAGATTCATTAGTTAGCATGCTCTTCTCTACTTGGACATAGTTTATTTTATCCTTGATATTTGATTTAGTTTCACTTTCATATTGTTTGTACATAGATTATATCCAAAAAATACAAAAATAAAATAATTTGATAAAACATAAAAAGTTAAAATATTTGATCCAAAATACAAATTATAGGTCGTATGCATTTCCATGTTTACATTTCTTATATTTACTAGGAAATACATATGCTAGATATCTTAGTATAGTCAGTTTTTACCATACATACATGATTCACGTATTTTTATCAAGTGCTTGTATCTTACTATAGGAATCAGGTCCATCAAAAAAGTCAATATTTGTTACTATCTATCCATTGGGGGCACATACATAGGTTATTCATTTGACACATTTACCCATTTTGGGTAATATTATACATTGTTCTGATTACCAAGTTATATCATTCTAAACTACATTGAATTTTTACCAACTACTAATCTCTAGACTCATTTTGTATACATGTTTTTTTATACAAACTTATACCACATGTTCATGCATATTTTCATTTCTAAATTTCCTAAGTTATACTTTATTGTGACTCTATGCTTCTACATATATTTGAGGGGATTTGCATATGCCATTTTTATATGACTCTACACCACTTATTTTCATTTTATGTGTTCTTTGGATGTGTGCCCATGTCCTTGTGTGTAACTTCTTGATTATGTATGTAGACATTTGAACATGTCCTTCCATGTGTCTCTATGCCAACCTACTTGTTTTTTGTGTATGTGGAAATTTGAACATGTACTTATATGTCTTAATTTCTCAAATTAAGTGACATGTGCCCATGTCCCTTGCATTAAAGCCCCTTGGCCTACTTTGTGTGCCTCATGTGTTTTTTATATATGATTTCATGTATGAATTATGGTTATGACACTTATCTTACTTATTTCACACTCTAATTTTAGATGTCATGAGGGACCTCATGTATCTCCCTTTCCTATTGGGTACCTTGATGGACATCAGTCCCCATCCCCTAGGTAGTTATTAAGTTTATTTCTTAGATTTAATGTTGATACATATGTTTAAATTGTTATATATATCTTTCTAGATTTATGAGTGCTAGATCTAACCTACATCATACATTAAAAACTTATGCTCAAATTGTCTCACATTCTAATGTCATGTATCCAAATTATATTGGTTTAATACGAAGATATCATTTATGCTCTAGCTATCACATATCATGAAAAGCTTTTTTTTTTTTGATGATATTTATTTCATAGGTTCAACAAATCCCCTCAAAAGAGGGGAATTCATAGATGTTTTTCATAGAGATCAAACTATTTGAATACACTCAAATTATAGTTTTCAACATAGACATAAAATAAAAAAATTAGTTGAAAAAAAACATAGTGGTAAACAATCACATAGAGACCAATTTAAATTGTAAAAAAATTAGTATAATTGGACATTATCACCCAATGTGGGACATTAGAACCACCATTGCTCCTATCTATACATGTCACTATTATCTAGTAGCCTTAGTTCCATAAATTATTAGACTAGCCAAAAAAGTATAGTAGGTATAGTCTAGGTATGTATGCATTCAATTATAGATTACCATGTTTTTATTAGTTTAGAATAGATTCATAATAGTTTTCTCATATTGGGAGAAATGCATTCCATGATCATTCCTATTTTAGTTTTAGATACTCCAATATATATTATTAAAAGTCAATCTAGAATCCGTATGCACAAATATTAGATTTTGGGGCATGTACCTAGCACATTATTTCCATATGCTCACTTTTACTCCAATTGATATTATGGAATGGGAAAATTCATATCATTATATATATTCTTAATCTATACACCATTTACACTAGCACAATCTAGACACCATTCACACCAACACAATCTAGATTTGATGCCTTACTCCATATGTGGTGGTTGTAATTGTTGAGTGGCCTAGACCCATATTAAATTCTTGAGTGACCCATAGATTTTTTATATTCCAAAATTTTAATGTAGCCTAGATCCATCTTAACAAATTTTAGTTACACCACATAGTTTTAATTTCATAGGCATTTACTACATATGGGTAGGTAATGATGGAGTCATGGTTTACTTAAGTTCTTAAGCCACCTACATAAGAGGGTTAGACAAGCCATCATTCCAATCCATGTTATTCATAGATAATTATCCACCAAGAAAGGGTTGGAAATGATGGATTAAAAATTGGATTGAGTTATTGAGCCACCCACACATGGGGATTGAGCAAGCCATCAAATCAATCCAGGTTATTCACCAATTGATCACTAGTTACACACATGATATCACTAGGTTATTACATTAGTTCACATACCTATTGAGGTATATCTATTCATTTCCTCTCTCTTATTTCTTTTCTCAATTTTGAATTTTACTTTTGATATCTCTTCAATAAATAATGGTCTATACATGTTTCATTTTTAGGATACACAATGTAGCATGCTTCACACATTTAGATCCATATTCATGGGCTTTACTTCTTAGGTAAGTCCAAGTGCATTTATTTTCCTTTATCCTAATATTTTCACTTATATGAATTTATAGAATAAGAGGGGGGAGTGTAGTCATCTAAAAATGTCACTTGAGTGCTAAGAGTGTTACTTGAGATGACCTATCTACAATTTAGACCTAAACCTATCTTAGGGCCTATTTAGACACTTATCTAGCCTTAGTGCAGGCCACATACATACCTAAACTAGTTCCATACCCTCACTTTGGCATCCTAGCCCAAAGGGCATAAGGTTATTCCACTTGGACACTAGTTTCATAACTTGGATAATAAAGCCAATGGTAGTAATGTCCCAGTTTGGGTGTTATTGTCCCTTTCCCTCCTTTTGTCACCGATGGTTATGTTTTCAAATTAACAACCACCTAGGGTTGACATAGACATATTTTAAGACCCACACAAATAGTAAAACAATATATAGACATGAATTTTATCCCTTTATTCACTACATGGAAATCAAATGCAATAACACAAACTAGCTCATAATAATTTATGAATAATCAAGGTTATTAATCCTAATTTTGCCCTACTTATGCATATAGTCATCTACAACCATCCCAACTTCATAATACATATATTTAAAGTATTTATCATCACTCAAAGTAATCAGATTGACATTCATACTAGCATCACTTGTACTTGTACCAACACTTAGGTGGGGAGAACTATAATGGGTATGATCTCTCCATAGAGTATTGGTATGTAGGAAAATTTCATCATAATGGGGTCTTGAGGATGTCCATTAACATCAAAATTTGATAATTGTGCCATTATAATGCATTAATAATATAGAGTTATAGGGTTTACATGTAAAATCACTTAAAAGATGTCACCAACATAGAATCAAAGCTTATTCACACAAGAATAGGCTTGGTAGACTCTAACAAAGGTGCACCCAAAATCTTAGAGAAGTTATACACAAAGGACACTAGAACCAAATGGAAGAAACTAGCACCATTGCAACTACTATCTAGTTAGGGAAATACTATCTAAGAGTGGTTTTGACATTTGGATCATGTCTGCAACACTCATATCAGCTTCTATCCTAATTTTTAGCCTCTAAATATTTCATCTTAGTTAGTTTCTAGATAAGTACTTATTTATACCATTTATTACTATTTTTAGAGAGGTTAAACTAAATCCATTCTATTACAAATAAGTGGTTACATTTATTAAATATTTTATGCCCTAATTTACTATACTATGTCTTTTAACAACCTAGGGATTACACTCTATAAATTCTAAAAAGTTAAATCACCTACTAAGTAAAAGATCAGCTACCTTATGAAGTCCATTGGGCATGGAGTCATTAAAATCATCACTAGATATGATATGAACATGATAAACAATAATCTACCTTCCTCATTCAAAATTTAAAAATAAATAATGAGTCATCAAAGCAACAATAATACTTGTGAAAGAGCACTTAAGGGATTAAAAACTAATACAACTACCAATCTCACATGTGCATAACAACACTTGGAGGAAAGGGAAATTTAAAACTACTATGTACAAGATGACATTTCTCCTCAATAACATTTTTTGAGAAATATCCCATTGACTGGGATTGGTAGATCTTCCCCATTCAATTTTTGCAATTGAAAATTATTATATGTTCTGTAGTTATAAATGACATAAGGACCACTCCACATTGTGTCAAATTTGGTGTTATTACTAGGGTTTTTATTTATCCTCATCACATTTGAGGAAAAAGTCTCCTTAAAAAGTTCTTGCCACTATTTTCTTGTCAAAATACCTTTTCACTTAGGCTTGAAAAATTTCCATTGTGTGCATGGCTTGGTCTCTTACCTCCTCCAACTCCATTAGATATACATATCTAACTTTCATGGATCCATCTTCCATCATCTCAAGATAATTTTTGAGATCTAAGGATTGTAATTCAAGGGATATTAGTAATCTCATCTCTATACCATAGACAAGCTTATAATTTGAGTTTCCAATAGACCTTTTGGGGGTAATCCTATTAACCCATAAGGCTGATTTTAATTTTGTGTTATGCCCTCTGATTCTCCTCCAAATTTATTTTGATGATATTTAAAAGGTTATTTTTTGTAAGTTCAATAATTCCATTACCTTGAGGGTAGTAATTTTAATATGTAATCAAATGAATTCCATTTATTACAACCCATTCAATTATTTTGGTGAAAATAAATGCAAAGGCATTATCTAATGTGATCATAAAAGGGATTCTAAATTTAGTTATGATCCATTCATAAAATTCAATAATATTGGCCTCATTTTCTATTTCTAAAGCAATTGCCTCAGTCCAACTAGTAAATTAATCTTTTGTAGTTAGTATCCACTTGTGTCTCGAGCTTGTTGGTGGGTTGATTACCCTTATGAAGTGTAATCCCCACTGTATAAATGGTTACTCAATTGAAATGGGGTGAAGAGGGAGGGATAAAATATTCTTTTTGCCCACAAATAAGGTAATTTTATTGCATTTATTGACCCATGCATAGAAATCCTTGAATGTACTAGGCCAATAGTATCCCCCTTTCATGATTTTGAGAGTTGTAGTTCTTAGAGCATAATGCCATCCTAAAACACCATCATGGAAATCTTATAACAATATATCAATTTAATTTGATTCTAACCACCTTATAAGAACATGATTAATGTCTCTTTTGAATAACACAAAATATATAAGGAAAAAGTGAATAGATTGAAGTCTAAAATAACTTATTTTTGTCCTATCTTAACCTTGAGGGAACATACTAGTATGTAAGTAATAGATCATATATTGTGTCCAAATTATAGGAGGTGAAGATAAAGTTACATGTGGCTCATCTTTGACTACTAGGAAAACATTCTTATTGTATTCTAAATCTAAATCTAAATGTCCACATATCCCTTTAATTTTTATTAGCTTGGTTACCTTTAATTCCACATTATATTCCATCACTTTTATGATCTAACCAAACCTATTATCATTAAAATATTTACTCAATAAGATGTCCTTGATACATGGGTGAGATACTATAACATGAATCTTGTTATTTTAAAGCATATGTTTGATTTTTTATATAATTATAATAGCTAAAAGAACTTGATTTTCTATAAAAGTATACTTTACCTCATAGTCTTACAATCCTTGGTTATAGAAAACAATTAGTTATTTTAAATTCTCATCATTCTATTGGGTCAACATAGTTGAAATAGTCTCCAAAATTTTAATTTCATATAATATAAAATCCTTTGATAAATTGGGATTTTCATGTGTAGGTTCTTGGGTAATGTTTTTTTTGATAGCCTCAATCTATTCTTTCCTTTGTCTGACTAAAATTCTGATTTTATTCAACATGGCTATTAGTGGCTTAGATAAAATTGAAAATTCAAAAATGAACCTTCTTAAAAAGTTGATTTTAATTAAAAATCTTTATATTCCATTCTTGTGTTGATGAAAATACAAGGACAAGATGGAGTTTAACCTTTTAGGATCAATTTTCAATCCTTGCCTTGAAATAACATAGCCCAAGAGATTACCTTCATGGACTAAAAAGACACATTTCTTTGGATTGAGAGAGACCCCAAATTGCCTAAAACTTTCAAAAATATGCCTAAGATGACTCAAATTATAATTAACATTATTTGAAAACATAGTTATTGCATCTAGATATACCAAAACTATTTCATTTAGAAAACATTGAAAGGCCATGTCGATGGGTTTTTAAAACATAACACATGTATTTGACAATCCAAAGGGCATTATCCTATAAGCATAGGTTCCCAATTTAGTGTTGAAGGCTATTTTAAATTTGTCTTCCTCTCTTAGTAAAATATGATTATACCCACTATAGCCATCAATAAGATAAAACCATTTAAAACCTTCTACCATTTGTAAAATTTGGTCCATGGATGGCAAAGGGTAGTGATCCTTCAAGGAAGCCTTGTTCTTATATTTGAAATCCACATAAAACCTTATTTATCCATTATTTTTCCTCATAGGCATAAGGTTTTGAGTACATGAGGAAAACTTTATGGGAAATAGGATTCTTGACTCAATCAACTTTGTCAACTCTTTTCTCATTAAATACTCCATCTTTTGTTTAATAGGGATTTGCCTTTATCTCAACAGTTTGGAATTATATTCCATCTCCATGGTATGTTGAGAAAATATTGGATCAAACCCATTGAGGTCACTATATTATCAATTATAAACATAAATGAACTCTTCGAATAACTCAAAAAATGATTCTCTTTCATGTTTTAAAAATACCTTTCCAAGTTTGAGAAGCTTATCCTTGAAGATGGAAATGACTTCATAGTTTTATTCCTTTGTAAACATCCTAAATTTATATTTCCTCATTTGGTCATCACTATTTAATATTATATTAAGCGTGAAAATTCCTTGGGGTATCTTATTTGTCTTCAATTGCACAATTTGATCCTCATATTGCTACTATAATTTATTCTGATTTCTAAAAGAGAATTTTGTTTATTCTTGAAGAAAACATGTTATTTATTTATTTATTTATCATCTTCAAACACTATCCAACTCAAAACATTATCTTGGATGGAATTAATTACTACTACCTCGATGTTACATTGACATTTCTCATTTTTGATATCACTAGGAATGTCAAATTAATGTCATATGACTACCAACTGATCAACATGCTTATTTTCCTCTATTAGAATGAATTGTATGTTTTAAAGATTCAAATTATTCTATGATATCCCAAACCCTATGTTTATATTAATTTAATAGAAATTTTATAGCCAAATTCTAACCTCTAACCTGATGTACAACTATATCACTATCACTGAATACTCGTAGGCTTTTTATTCCTAACTTTATTGCCTATTGGAGACTATGTATCAGTGCTTCATAATCAACTACATTAAAATTACAACCAAATTAAAATATAATTAAATAGTATTAACTTTTATTAAATGGATAAATCACCATCATTATATCCCCTTCTCCATTTTTATTCCTTGAGACATCAAATAATAGCTTCCAAAATCCTTCACTAGACTCACTTGGCTTGGCAAGAGTTGGTATAGACATTCCTTCATGAAAAAAATAAATTCCTAAACCTTATCCTTCAATTAGCTTGTAATAATCATACTCATTGGTTTTCACTTTCCCACTCATCAAGTAAATATTAGGAATGCCTTTAATAAGAGTGGATGGATCTTGATCACTTGGATGCTACTTATCATCAAGTATTCACATTGGTAATGCATGACATGTAAGGTTATATATTAAATTTGGAAATAGGTATTGATTTTATAGTAGCTTTATTAAAATACATTCTTCTAAAAAACAAATATGACCAATATGAAGATAGGTACCCTAAAATATTCACTATAAAGTCTATTGACAAGAATAATGCAAAATACAATGGAAAATCAACTACCACAACATATTGAAGAATATAAAGACCTGGGAAAGCATGAAAAGTTAATGTAAAACTTCTATTACTCCCACTATCATGGTAGTTGTACCATATAACTGAAAACACTCCTTTTGTTTTTGGCTCATATTTTAATACAATCTTACCAACTATTTACTTTGGCATAATTGTGATGCTAACACCACTATCAACCATATAATTATAAACTAGATTATCACTAATGATCAAAGAAAGGTAGAAGGGAGGAGATTTTCCATCTTTCCTTGGTTGTATTTCAT